>JAANSP010003057.1:0-11861 GCA_036850745.1 Homidia socia
GAGAGTATTCCTTCCCACTGCAATGCAAAAAATATACGGAATAAAAATTTTGATAAAATAAATTATGAAAATGCCCACCTGACATTTTTATTTTGCCATTTTTTCCTTACCTCATGACATAGTTTACACAAATAATACTCTGCTCATCGGAATTCTTCGTGTTACACACCACCGTGGCACAGGTCTGCAGCCAGGTGTAACCTCCATTTTTGTTCATCAACCGATAATACTGACTCATGACTTGTCCTTTACCCAGTACTGCAATAATAATACCATTACGTTTATAATTAACCAATTAAATTTCCACCATATTCATCCATCTACTCACTACTACCATTTCAGAAGCGAATAAAAATAATTAAATTGGGTGTGAAATAACGTAAAGCCTAACATTTTGAAAATATGTAGCTTGTGGCATTAGTAAAAATGCTTTTTTTTTAAATTTAGATAGGAATTCGATTCAAATGAAAAATGCAAAATATTTCCCCATCACTTAAAAAATCATTTTATTTTGAGAACTGAAAAACATTGTTTCTCGTGTACGCAGTTCTTATTTCGTATTCCACACCCTGCCCGAGTACCTACCCACTAATAATACGGATCAAGTGGAAACAGAACGAGTTACGTATAATTAAACTAAACAATCATACAAGTCTTGTTGTTGCTTGTAATTATATCCAACTGCCAACAACATAACATGCGGTGAACAAGACGGCTGAGAAAGCATGAATTTAAAGGAATCATATAGAAATTACACTCAAACAAATTTCATTTAATTTTGAACTTACAATCAACATGGCATTTCCTCAGTTTGCTCACGTCCTCTGCATAGCACAGCGCATACAAATTTCTTCCCACTAGCTCTTCCGAGGTGTACTCCAGTAATTCAGCAACCCTGCAACAAGAAGGGAAAAAATTGAAACAATTATGGCAACAATAAACGTCAAAATGACATATCATGTGTTAAACACTTCATTACTTTTATGATGATTGTTTTCAAGTTAAAATGGATTTATTATACATTGTTATTGCTGCTAGCACCGTGTAACGACACCATAAATACTCTAGCTAGATGTGTTAGTTGCATGATAAAATTGAAAAATACTTTCTCATGGGGCAATGATCGACAAGCTACAAACGGAATTTGAGAGGGCAACGTTGTCATTAAATTAAATTACTAATGAATTATTGGACTACTGCCACCTCCATAATTTCTGCAAGCCAGGGAATAAGTGTCGTGGTAATGATTTGTTTAAAGTGTACTTTAAGAAAAAAATACTTTCTCATGGGGCAATGATCGACAAGGTACAAACGGAATTTGAGAAGGGCAACGTTGTCATTAAATTAAATTACTAATGAATTATTGGACTACTGCCACCTCCATAATTTCTGCAAGCCCGGGAATAAGTGTCGTGGTAATGATTTGTTTAAAGTGTACTTTACGCTGTTATCCTATAATAATTTATTCTTACTTTTACTACATTTTTACTAAAATTGAAATGGAGCCAAGAAAATTAAATTGACTTGTAATAAATAATTCTTGTATGTATTTACTCAACAACGAAAAAAATGCATCCGCAACAACAACAGCAATCATTTTTAATTAAAGCGTCATCACCCTTCTCAATGCTGCCAATTTAAAAATGCCTGCCTGCATACAGCAAAAATTTTGAAATGTAGAAAAACAAAAAAAATTGTATTGATGAGTGATGATGAGAACTGGCATCATCATCATCATCACCACCATCACCAATTGACCAACCAGTCTTTGGCACTTGGCTTAAAACAGAAAGCCGTTCAAGTGGTAACATCATTGCGGCTTATAAACTAGCTAACAAGTAACAACAACCACAAAACAGTAATTACTCATCATTCTATTTATTGTTATGCGCATATACATAATCACCGTCATCATCATCATCATCTCAACAACACAAAAATATGCTTTGCTTTATATCTATTCAATTGGATGGATTGGTTTTCACCAAAACTTATTTTAGAGAAGCCAGAACAGAAAAACCAGATTTTTGCTAATAGAAAATGAAAATAGCCAGTTTCTTCCCATCAATTCTCTCCTAATAAGATGATGACGGTGGAGGGTTAACTTGATTCTCACCTTGTTGAATTTACGACGGCTTTCTTGCTCCGATGATGATGATGATACAAAATCATAATAGATTTTACCACAATAATTTTTTTCTCCTCTAGTGTGTATAGTAGCATGTAGCATAAAATAAATGATAATTTTCTTATGTTGCTCTCTGTGATTTTCAAAGAGGATCATGGTTAAGTAGACAGGGTTGTCATATCAGATTTACCATTAAAGCCATCATCATCATACCTGGCCTGGCGTTCCGTTTTTCTTTGCCAGCCAGAGAGTGGCCATTAAGTACCTACCTACTACTTGTATCTTGAGAGTTGCATCTAAATTATGTATCTGATTTGTGATCAGCATCGCAGCAGACCGTAAACTTTTCTATGTGTTTTTTTTTTTTTCGTTTGCGCATGATTTTTTGTCTGTCTTGTTGTCTTTTTATACCATTATGATTGCATGCATTCTGCTTGCCTACAGACAACACAACGCCGACTTGTTACCAAGAGGGATGATGATGATGATGAGTAGCATGTTTCCCTTTCTTTCACTTATAAACATTTTTTTCTAGACCACATTTTAGTAGTGAGTACACTGACCATCCAAATTGTACAAATCATCACTCTTTGTCTGCTGTTGATGACGATGATGGGATGCGAGTGAAATGTTATTATGATAATTGGGCTACAACACGATAATGATGATTATAATGCCAAGTTTGCAATTTCAATGTTTCCAGCAAAACTAGTAATTGAAGTTTCCACACTATTCATACATTTTTTTATGCGGCGGCTACTGCTATGCTGGTGTTGTGATTTTTCTTTATTAAATTTATGCATATTAATTCAAGATAACAAAAGTGATAACAAATTGAGAGGGAGGCACTGTGAAGTGGAGGAAAAGGAAAACTGGATTCCCAATTTATTTGGGGTATGCATACAACATATCAGCTACATATGTAGTCGGCAGTTAGAGCCCTCTTATTTACAATTTTTTTGAGAGTGCATAACAACACCATCGTGTTATTCATTTCATGCCTTCTGGCTTTTTATTGTTTTTGAATCGAGCGTAGTATTAGTAGTATGCGAGTTTATCTTATTCTATCATGTAATTGTAGTGTCCATGTAGCATGTAGCAGCGGGTATTCAAAGATACTTTCAGTGAGTGAAATTATGCACTTTAAAAATCAAAGTTTAAGCTAATAGCAATTTCTCACTAGAGTTGGTTGGAAAATGATACGGTGCGCTTTGCAAATCATATAAATTACGCAGGTAAATTCTGCGGGAAATGTGATATAATTTTGTTTTGCATGTATAAAGTAAAAAAGTGGAAGAAGAGGAATCAATTTTTTTTGTTTTCGGTGTGTTTTTTTTGCTTTCTTGCTTACCTGGGCTCACAGTGAACGATTCTGAAATCAAAGGTAAGTCTGGTGACAAACATGTCTGTTTCCAGCCGTATTTCGTGTACTGACGGTGGTGGAAAGGGCGATAGCTAGCGCAACCATTCCCAAGAGAGATGGAGGGGATTTGCGGTTGTGTGAGAAGGAATACTGCGGTCTTAATTTGCATAATACTAGAACCACCTGAAATTAAAGAGAAATTACATTCATGTATTACACCATCATCCATACATACATATTTTTTTTCATGCATAAATTTTATCCAGCTATTTCCTCAAGTATAAATAACATACAAAAATATATAAATAAACAATATCAAACAAAAAACACTGATCGAAAATATAATAACCAGAGCAGAGAGAGCTGATTTTAGCTTTTATTTATTTTATGACCGTGTATGCTTTGTTTGCGCTCGTGGCAATAGCGGTTGTGTGAGAAGGAATACTGCGGTCTTAATTTGCATAATACTAGAACCACCTGAAATTAAAGAGAAATTACATTCATGTATTACACCATCATCCATACATACATATTTTTTTCATGCATAAATTTTATCCGGCTATTTCCTCAAGTATAAATAACATACATAAAGATATAAATAAACAAGTCAAACAAAAAACCTAATTTAACCAGAGCAGAGAGAGCTGATTTTAGCTTTTATTTATTTTATGACCGTGTATGCTTTGTTTGCGCTCGTGGCAATGATGATGACTAAAGTGCAGTAGTAGTGGTGTGGGCGAGAAATCACAGAGCTAGAGAAAACAATGCGAGTTTAATTTCCTTTAAATGGTCCCAAGGGATGGTAAAAAAACACACTATCTTTGCTGCTTGCTTTTGTTTCACTTTCTTGCGTTTTCTATTTGCTTGCTGCTATTTCTGTATTTCTACATTTCCCATAAACTATGCATAATCTCGCAAAGAGACACCAGTATATTTCTCTGTCTGTGTGAAAGGATATGTAAATATGTATCTAAAATATTTTGTCAACTGTTACATGTATGTACTCCACGCCATTTTAAATGTAAAGCACCTACTGCTGGATTCCTACAATATTAGATACAAGTAATATCAAAAATTAGCTACTATATGAAAGTGTAGCTGGTCATTAATTTGAGTGTAGCTTCTATTAAATTTTCATATTCCTTCATTATTTCGTGCTTGCAGTAGTTGCAGTAAAACAGTTTTACAATAATTTACTTCTTAACAATAAATATAGCGAATTCTACCGATACGTTAGTTTAGGACCATGTTTTTATTGAGGTACAGATATAAAGAATGATTTGCGACATAATACATCACAACAACAGATAACACTGCTATGAATTACCATTATCTTGATGATAATAATAATAATAATAGTTGCTTACCCTATATCCAGACGATTTAAAATGACATCCTCTTTTCGTTAGCGTTGACTTCATTCGGATGCAAAACGCTCGTTCAAGCCCCTTGTATCCATTGTTGCTGGTTATGGACATTATTGAGGAAACTGGATAAGAAAACAACAAAGCTTAAATGCAAAATCAAATTTTTATTAGAATTAGATTTGAATTGTACAACATGCTTTTTGTAGAAATTTATATCTAGGTATTGACGAGAATGAAAGGCTGTTGGGGATGAAATTGATTTCCATTTTTTCAAAATTCAAGAAAACCCGAAAGATTGGAAATATGTATTTCGTGTAACAGATGGAACGTATTATGTAACGTTTATGAAGGCTATGATGACGATGATGATGAAATGGGAAAAAATAAAAAAAATGGATGGAAGAAATTAAATTGCAATTTTTCACAGCATTTTGTTCAACCTCCTCCGCTTATAAATTATTGTTCGATAAGCTTGATCGGTATTTGATCTTCCCTTTGACAAGATTTTGACTTGAGGAAGTACATAATAATAAGGTATGCGTGTATATATTTCATACAGGAAATCATGTATATTTTGTGGTAATCTTACATTGGGAAAGAATACCTACCTACCCACTCCTCCTCTTCTTATTCCCTTTAAACCTCGTTTAGTTTTACATGGGGCTATATAGACGGGAAAAGTGAGATTACAAAGCTTTGAAAAAAATTGGAATGCAAAATATCTTTTGTGTAGCAACACATGCACACATCGCAAGTCTTGTGTCGGTCTCGTTGTCTTGTTCTTGAAAGGAATATTGATTAGATTAAATATAAAGGTAAAGTGTAGAGCAGTAAAACAGATAAGAAGTTTGAATGGCAAAGAGAGTGAGAGGTACGAAGGTAGTTGACTAGGTAGACATCAGAGCCTCAGAATTCTTGGAGAAGAAACAAATTGAACGATACAAAATGTAATTTCCTTATCCGATCCCACATAACACATACGACATATATTAAACTAGTTGCTACTTGCTGCTGCTTCATATCCCGGAGGTGAGTATTTAAAGGTGAAATTATAGGCATGATGTGAACTCGATCCGATAAGGCATTATGATTACTAGGTATATGCTATATAGACTCACTTAAGCTCTGACACGGTTGGCAATAATAATACCCGGGTTCTCATTCTTATTTTTTGACTTTTGGCATTATATTTAGCTGTTTAGCCTTTGCTTCCTTCAAGTCAAGCAAAACTTATTTTGCTTTGCTACCCTTGTGTTATCTTTGCAACAGCTTCTTGCACCACCACCATCACCGTTCTCTGTATTATCCTCTTCTTGTGAAGCCTCACGAGAGGGGAGTACAGTGCATGATGATCATCATCAACCTCTACCTCCTATATACCCCTGCCATGTACCTCCTTCGCACATATTATGCCAACTAATAACTTTCCTGTCTTGCTATCTCTCTCTCTTTCTCTCGCAAACTAAAAGTTAAAGAAAATAGACTACGTATATATTGTTCTACTGCTGCATATTTCTCGCTGTTGATAAAGGCGCAAGATTTCCTCAGAGACTTTTTATGTGTAAAAGTCACGTCTCAGGGTCTCTTCTCTCTCTCCAAGAGATTCCCCATCAATTCTGTAGCCTCTGACACGGATCACCAATTTCCTCTCCTTTTTGCCCCTTGTCTGCTGCTGTACACGTTGTACGTACATTAGATTCCAGTAAGTTTTTCTCTTTTGATAATATGCATCCTGTCTGGACCTGGTCGGTCGGTCTTCCCTTTTTGCCCTCTCGTTGGAATACACATNCGGTCTTCCCTTTTTACCCTCTCGTTGGAATACACATACATATACCTAAACATGTACATAACACATGCATGTCTACACTTCTTTTTTCAGGAAAATTCCGGGGAATCAGCAACAAACAGGAAAGAATAAGGAACATAAATGTTTGGCTCATGTTCTAGCTTCTCTCTTCCACCGTACCGTGGTACAATGTAGAAAGTTTTCGGAAAGGAATGTGGAGAAAAAAGGTGAATGTGTATACATTACTGCTGCAATATATTCCTCTTTTCTCTCAAGCTTACATGTTTGCTTGCTTATACTCTCTCACCACCACCCAGCAGCTTATTTGGCATTGTTCACACGTACTAAAACATGAGATATGAGGCTCGTCTCAAGATAATTCGAATCACGAAAAATGACACTTTCCCCGTTATACTCCTCGTAGATCTTATTACTCCAGAGGAGAAGGAAAAAAGAAGGAAGAGGAGGAAGAAGAACACAAGTGGAGAGAGAACCTGAGTGAGTGAGAAGTACGTGTGGTGTTGGTAGAGGTCTACATTGAGGAAAGGAAGGAATCTTTCCTTTTTCCTACAGAGAGATAGATAATATTCATAAAGAGATATTCTGTAGTTTCACTTTCTTATAGAGTTTTTGGTGCTGCTATTTCATCTTGCTTGCATTTACTCTGAAAACAGAGCACCACATGAAAAATGCAATCTAACCTATCATCTTCAGCTGTGAGCTTATGAAATGAACTTTTTTCTCTCGTGCCATTCTATTTTTTCCTTGTTTCTATTGCAGAATCTACACAGCAGAAGAAGAAGGATATGATACTGTGACATGAAGAATAATTTTGGGAGAAAAAAAATATATCATAGAAGAGCAAAATGATAAAAATAATTTTATATAAAGTAGTGGCGAGTGATGTCCATCCAGAAACAATATTTCTTTGTTCCAGCAACACAGATCAATAAGTTTTTCATGTGATGAAAGAGAATAAATTGCATTGGGTTTCCATTTCATATTGTGTAGCCATCTTCATCATATCTCATTCATTTTTATCATCCGTCAAAAGAGAAAAAAAAAGGTTTTTTTTAAAAAAATGAGAAAATAAAGCACAAAATCTTATTTCTTACCATCTGGATTATTGGTAGCTGAGTTGGACGAGTTATCCTCTGACCCAGCAGGTGAAGGAACATTAGCACCAGGACCATGCGCCAAACCAAGCCCTAATTGTTCGGCTAGCTCTGCATGATCTTGTTGATGAATATAATCGAATACACTACTTCCCGTCATTTCCACCTGAACAAAAAAACATTAGCACCAGGACCATGCGCCAAACCAAGCCCTAATTGTTCGGCTAGCTCTGCATGATCTTGTTGATGAATATAATCGAATACACTACTTCCCGTCATTTCCACCTGAACAAAATTCAAAACAAATTATGAATTGTTTCAAATATTCAGCAAATACAAATCATCCAGTGTAAATATTTACAAATTCATTTCATTCCACTAGTTTATAACTATTTACTTAACTTAACTAATGGACAAGGTTGAATAGTACTACATCACATTATTGTAATAATATTAACAAGACACGTCACCACACATCATGTCATGTCGTTTCTTAACAAAACATGCCAATTTTCTGTACACTGATCACGAATCTTGTAGAGAAAAAAACAACATGCCGTTGTCTTTCATTCGTGATGGTGTGTTCAAAGAGAGAGAGAGAGAGAGAAATGATGATGGGAATGACGAGTTGACTAGATTGTTAATTAACTCGTGTGTAGGTATGCATGTATTAGCGTGTGTGTGTGCTGTCGAGAGAGAAGAGGAATCTAATCGTGTGGTGTATCTCAATTGCTTTCTCCGGAATAAATAATTTGATTATAAGATAATCATAAAGGTATTTTATTTGATAAGAAACACACATACAACCAGAGTACTTGTACCTATCTCATCATTCCCCGTCATCACGCTTGTACATGATTATATTCGTAGCAAAGAAAAATATATAGGTATTAACTATAAAGGAAGCATGGCATGTTTAAGAATTTCATCAACATGATGACGATGATGATGAAAATGTTAATACTTGCATTATTTTATACAACGTTTCAACTAGAAAACTCACCTGTGATAAACCTAGATAGATTGAGACCGTCTCTGAAATGTAAAGGAAACGACCATCTGCTGCCAATGCGAATGCGAATCCATCCAACGACTGCGTAAAGAAGAAAAAAGGAATAAAATATTATTATTTTTTATGATTATTATGTAACAACATCACTCGAATAATGATAATAACAATGTTGTTTTCTCCTGTTATACATCATAATTATGGTCATGTAGACATGGCTGACACGAGCAAATGGGGAAATAATATGGTTCATCAGCAGCAGCAACAGCAGCAGTAGTAATTCAGGAAAATAAAGAATTATTATGAAAAAACACTGCCCATTATCCGAAATGCTTGATTCCTTCATCACTACATTATCATCATCATGATCATCATTATCATTATAACACATACAGTTTTCCTATCTGCTTATTAAAAAACGGTTTAAAAAGTTAAATTGCATTGCTATCTGTGTATTTATATATTGCTGTCCACTTTTTCTGAAATTTCATTTTAATTGTAATTGTGATAATTATCGTGGTAATGCTTATAAACCCAGTCAGGCATCAGAAATGATAATGATGACATGATGAAGTGATGAGACTTACAAATGAAATAAAAAATCCTGTTTGTTAATTTCTTATGGATTATTAACTTATAAACCCAGTCAGGCATCAGAAATGATAATGATGACATGATGAAGTGATGAGACTTACAAATGAAATAAAAAATCCTGTTTGTTAATTTCTTATGGATTATTTTTTACAAAGTACGGAGCATGTTCCACAAAATACTGTTTTTATGATAAGGTTGCTGCTGCTCGTTTGGAGATAGATATGCGTGTAGACATAGATAACTTGCAAAAACTAATTTACATTATTGCTTACGGCATCTCAGGCGAGAGAATACCGAGAGCGAGAAAAAGAAGAAGAAAAAATGCATTTATTCAGCAGAGCATTTTGTATGTGCGCGTATGAATGATTAAAATATTATATTTTTATGTATCACATATTTTTACTCAAAAAAGTTAATGGAAGTCATAAATCAAACGTAATCTAAGGAGAAAACCCAAAGAATATTATATATTTGTTGAATTTTTTTCAGTGTGTATAAAATTTTTGTAGCTTGCAGCTAAAATGGAGGAATGCTTGTGCTTATTTTCACAAGTAATATTTATGATTACATTATTATTATTATTACAGATTCCATTTCCACCAACTGTCAGAAGAAATAATAATAATGTATAAATTTTCTTTCTCTTCTTGTTGTACGTAATACCGGGTGAATTCGGAAGCCATTCGTCTTGTTAGAATAAGTTGATATCTTCTGTCGTATGACTGATTATGTCAAAAAGAGGAAAAGGGGCAAAAACACCACTAGGTGAAATGGGTGGCACGCCAAATTATATTCTACAACAAGCAACGGTGGCTGATTCAAGGAAGGTGAATATTTATGAGCAAACAAGCTTGCTGACTAAAAATGTGTAAATACACTAAGAAGAAAGCATGCAGACAAGAGCTGTAGGTACAAGACTGCAACTGCCTGCAAAAAAATATGCCAACAAAAATTATTTTCATTTCGTTTTTCAAACTACATACTCATGAGCTAGCAGCTCACCTTTACTAAAAAACGTCTAATTCATTTAATGATGGCTTTCAGCAGTTGACTTCAATTAGAATAATCATCATCATCTTCATCACAAAAAGAGTCCAAATGAAACTAGTGTAAAGTATTGTTGATGATGATGAAGTAAAAGATGCATAGAGGTATATACAAAGCCTAGCGTGTAATTTTAAAGGAAAGGAACAATTTACTGATGTTTTGATGTGATACGACGTGTGATGAAAAAGTCAAGACTGCTTTCAAGATATGGAGTACAGTACTACTACTACTACAACAAGTAGGTAATTTCTTGTAGTTTTACAAAAGGATTAAATGTAGATCGAAAGCAGCTCAGCGACGAAATGAACATGTGTAAATGTAATGCAATAATAATATCAAGTGTTTAGGTAGGCAGGCAGGTATATACATAAAATGTGGCAAGAAGTAAAAGGGATAATTTATTGCTCTGGTGTTAAAAAGATAGTCATCTTTAATTCATTCTTGCCCTCCATATTCCAACCATAAAATATAATACTGCTGTTGTAACATGCTGCTGCTAGATTTAACATAATCATTAGCATAAACATGAATCCGTAACAAGAATAGTAGTAGTGCCACACGGTGTGGTGGTGAAGGAGCAAAACCGCTTACCTGGAGGATATGAGTTCCTTGATGTTGCTCAAAGAGATCTAAGGTAACATTACCGGAGGGGCGAGGTCTGACACTTCCTGCAATCATAAAAATACATCATATCTTTAGAAAAAAATATGTATACACTTTAAAGAAAATAAAAATAACCAAGTAGAACGTCTTGTTTAGTTTAGTATATTTAGGTATTCACTTGATTTAATGGTCATTATAACCCAGCATTAATGATGATGATGATGCTTGCATTTATTTGCAGTATATTTTACGAGTGCTTTTTCAGGATAATTTTTATGGGAATCAAATGAGCTGCAGCGATAAATTATTGTGAGGATGCATTATTTTTTTTGTAAAAAAATATACTATTATAATATTAAGTAAACACTTAAACACAACAGTGCTACTTGTTTGATGTGGGTAAGGGAAGTTGATCATGGTCATCACCATCAAAAGCGCAATTTACATTCAGTGCAAGATTCGCTTTATTACTTGGTTTGTTGGTGGTTCTAATTTTATGACTCTTTAATAGGCAATAAACACACCCTGTATATAGCTACATTATATTTATTTGATGATAGAAAGGTGCTGCTGCTGCTGAAATTCTATATATGTGCACTCATAACATATTTTCTTTTTATGCGAAAAAAATTACCTGACTTAATTGTAATTATTTGGTGGCATCATCATCATCATCATGGGGCAGCAGCAGCAGCATGGGGGATCGTGCAACTACATATTTTTTTACTCTGCAGTTATTATTTATTATTGCTACATCAATTTCTTCAAGAAGGCTCGCTAGTCTTTTTGGCAAATTGTGTGACAGGCAATTGACGATGACGACGTATTATTTTATACTTGGTAATAATA
>JAANSP010003058.1:0-11859 GCA_036850745.1 Homidia socia
ACGTGAATCAGTATTCAATAAATCGGTAAGAAAGGGAAGAACAATAGCATTTTTTTTCAAAGTCACTTTCCGAATTCCTTCGGAACGGCGCTATATAACAAAGAAATATTATTATTATTACTACTACTACTACTCTTTCAAGCAAATTTGTGGAGTATAGGATTCGGGAAAAAATTGGATTGGACACGGATGAAAAAAGTGCACTGCAAGAGAAGGGCTTAAAAGTATTGAATATTTTATTAATTTCATTTTCATACTAGGCTTTTCATTTTGCCGAACAAAAAGAAAAGGAAAAAGCCATTCCTTTGAATTGAATTTTGATAGGTAAGTAGAATTTTTTATTTTAAAAAACTCGAAGTGGTTTTATCTCAAGTTGAACTCCAGTTTGAGTAAATGTCTATTATGAGCAGCCCAAACGTAAGCAAACAGAGTTAATCCTCCTTTTTATATTACAATTTCTACATAATTGCTGCATATCTGAGCAGAAGGTATGAAAAGGACTCACCGTTCTAAATAAATAATGAAAAATATGAACAACACAACACCAAAGTAGGCATGTATTTGGTGCACGTGCAATGCATCAGTGAAAGTCAGCTCAAAGATATTTACCTATTAAATATTATGTGAAGTCACTTGAAAAGCAAAAAAAGTGAAACAAAATGATATGATTAGGCACGGTCGACTTTTCAAATAATTGCCGTACAGGATTGATTTTTTTTTCTTCTCATTGTAGCAAAAGCAACGTAGTAGTAGAAAAATATGGAGACATGCTTGATGGATCAGGATGAATAATTAGAGCAAATGTTTGCATTGTATTATTTTTTATACTTTTATTTTTGCATTATTAAACCGAGTTATAATAAACGGCAGAATATTTACGACGTTGGGACACGATGATGTGATCCGCTGCTACTCATACATATTATGATGTTAATGTTTATTTTGCATGCATTGTGTAGAGATTCTAATTCATTTCTTGTGTACACATTATTAAAATATCATTATTACATAAGGCTCTTCTAAAAACCGTACTTTTTAAGGGATTGTATACGTTCAGGTAGGAAAATGTGTACAAGTTTAGATTTCTAATTTCACTATACAGTGCCTGCAAAAAAGCACATGCATAGGTTCACACACTTCCAACAGTAGGCTAGCGTGCCATTGCCATTATTGCAATCAAACTTATTTGGTCCGAGTTGTGGAGCATGAACTTATTATATGTATGCTTCGTACGGCCGCCACCACTGCCGCGACTCCTTATTCTGACTTTACGGTTGAATTGCTCTTTTACCCATGCAGGCAGACAGACAGTGAGAGAAACAGACAGACAGAAAAGAGAAAGAAACCCGGGAGGGGACACAATAGAGAGAAATAGTGGTAGTAATAAAATGTACATTGTTTATATCACACGCTACTTGAACTGCCGTACCATTTATATTTTTATACCATTTTAATATGGGAAATGGTATAAAAAATATAAATACATATCCATTCCATACATACTTTATATAGTTGTATGCACACTTAACTAAAACTTGTGGCGTGGTTCGCTCCGTCTCCCTCCACACAACTAACCGTGTGTGCAAAAGTAGAAAGAAATTATCATAGCGTAATATAGAGTAGTAGTAGCACCACACCATGCCATTCTTCCTTTTTTCAGCTTTCTTATTTTTTATAATGACGATGATCATCATAATATGCTCTGTGTTTGCCTATGTGATTTTGCTTTGAATTTAGATTCTGAGACAGAAACGCTTGAGAGAGAGAGAGAAGAAGAAGAAGAAGAAGAGAACTGAGGAAAAAAAGATCGATATGAGCTTTGTACTTACCAATACAAACGGTTTAATATCGTTACATATAATAATGTGTGTTTAGACTTGAGATAATAACAAAGTAGGCATGTGTGTATTATCTGTCTGATGTCGTGGATCGTATGATGATGATGACTACGACGACGAGTGGCTTACTCTTGTATTGTATTTGTTTGTAGTAGTAGTAGTAGTAGTAATATTTGGACTCTGTGTGCTTAAGTACTTTGCTTATGGGAAAAGTAAGTTGAGTGAATAGTCGGACAAGTTGATGTTCGGCATTTCCCGGAGAGAAGTGAAACGAGAGACCACTGTCCCTTACAGTAGTGCTGCTGCTAGTGTTCTACAACCTACAACCTCTTACTATTGCTTTGAAGCTCTTTTCTCTCTCTTTCTGCCTTTCTCTCTTCTCGCTCTCATGTTCGCTCTTTTTAACTTGGAGTGAGTGAGTAATGCTTGCTTGCATGTTCTATACAAACCGGCGCTGCTGGTGATGATGATGATGGTGTGATATTATTATTATTACGATGGTGACGTAGCCTTTGAATGTGTGTAGGGAAATGTATATATGGTGGTGCTGCTGAGAAAGGAAAAGAAGGAAGTACATAAAAATGGTATATTATGATGATGGTATGGGGAAAAGAAAGGGTGAAAAGAATAGGTATGCCGTGCTGGCTGTCTGTGAGTGTAATGCAAGTATGTTTTATGCATGTATGTATGTAGGTATTTTTTAGGTTTATATATATTTTTGATTGTATATTGTTTAGGTGGTGGACGAACTAGTATTCTGGTGAAGAAAGGAACTGCTAGTATTAGTAGTCGGCCAGGCCCGTTGTCGTTGTCTGCCACTAGCACCACTACTACAAGTACTACCACTGCTGCCTGTTCTGCCAGTGATGATGATGGGAATGAAGTAAACGGGAAAGGTGGTAGTAGTAGCAGCCGCGCCACCACATTAACTGAGTTGGGAGCGGAAGACGGCGGAACAAGTCTAAATACTAATGGTAGCAGCAATAATAGCGCTGTAATTGATAATAGTAGTAATCAAATTCGGAAGAGAAAGAACGCTAATAATAAAACGGAGGTGAGGAAGTGTGCTAGTGAAAATCAAACTGAAAGAAAGCAGAATAAGAAGGAAGGGCAGGAAAGTGGCCAAGTAGTAGTAAGAGAAAAAGGAGGAAGTGGTTTTGTTGATGGTTTTTGTGGCGGTGGTCGCGGTTCTGCTGGTGAAAACGGAAAGGATATAACGTTTCGCGTGGCAGTGCAGGAGGACAGCATTCCTTGGAAGTTTATTTGGAAGGAGAGGTATTCAACAGTGGTCAAGGCTAAGACAAGGTTCAGTGAGCCTTGTGCCCTTTCTGCAAACGTTGATTTGTGGCCGTTGAAAATGGCCCGACCGCCAACCCCCATCACTGCCTTTTTTCGGAATCGAAGTGTGTTTGTCACTGGTGCGACAGGCTTCCTGGGAAAGGCAGCCGTTGAGAAGCTACTGAGAACATGTCCGGACGTTCAAACTGTGTATGTACTCATCCGCCCGAAGTCTGGCTCGGATGTGCAAGCCAGACTTGAAGAATTACTGGAAAATTCCGTAAGTAAAAACTATATAAATATACCACAAAAAGTAATTTATTCGAATAATAATCGACAACAAAGTATTCAGTTGAGGTGAAAGTAGTCTTTTTCCTGAGTCACCATGCCGAAAACAAATGCATATGATTTTTTTTAGAATTCACTGAACCTAGAACATGTGAGGATAATTATGAAAGTAAAGTAAATATACTTTGGAATACATTATAAAGCTTGGACTTTCATGGGACTGACTAGCATTTAGGCACCCTATCTCCTCGTTCGCTTTTGTGACATTTACCATTTATGTATTTATGAGTTGGAAAGTCCATAAAAGTATACCGGTTGCGTGTAAAGCATTGTCACCTCATGTTATTCCCATGTATAGTGTATTTCCCTATTTGTTTTTCATTGCTGGTCAGTGATTCAAGCATGAACGGTAAAAAAATAAGAAGCAAGTATTTTTTTGTTATGCAACTGATTTGGCGAATATGATGTTGAATTCATTTTGATTAATGATGACAGAAACTTGTGTAGCTTGATCATAAATTTATTTACATCTTCTTTTCTTACTCCAGTTATACGACACATTGAGGCAAGAAGACCCTGAAGTACTTAGGAAAATTGTTCCAGTTAGTGGTGACATTACCCTTCCGTACCTGGGCATTAGTGATGAGGATCAGGAAACCCTGGCCAACGAAGTATCTGTTGTAATCCATTCGGCAGCTACGGTGAAGTTTGATGAAAAGTTAAAACTCTCAATTAACGTCAATGTTCAGGGAACCAAAAGAATTGTGGAGTTGTGCAAACGAATGTCAAAATTGGCTGTAAGTAGCTTACATAAGCAAACAGCCTAGAAATAAGAAATACTATTATAAAGCAGACCTCAAAAATAGATACTTATTTACGGTTTAATATAACTTGAATAGGCACTTGTCCACGTCTCAACTGCGTATGCAAATTGTGAAAGGGATGAAATTGACGAGAAGGTGTATCCGCCTCCAGCAGATCCTAATAAATTAATCCAATGCATGGAGTGGATGGATGATGACATTGTGGAGACCATAACTCCTCAGTAAGTGATGCAATTCTTGAAATGTTTAAACTGATAGGTGTTGAGTCTTATATTTAACCAATTTAAAATTCAATTACTTAACTTTTTTTTTGCATTCTTTGATGTGATTAGGCTAATAGGAAGCAAGCCGAATACTTACACATACACCAAGGCACTCGCAGAGCACATATTGACTGTAGAAGCTCAAGATCTGCCCGTGTGCATCGTCCGGCCATCAATTGGTACTTAATATTTCAAATTTCGAAAGTTAGATTGTACCCCTTTTATTGAATTTTAAATGAACTCGTTTTGTAATGTTTAACTTTAGTAACTGCTACGTGGAAGGAACCTGTAGCCGGTTGGGTTGACAACGTGAATGGCCCAACAGGACTGATTGCTGCCTGTGGAAAGGGCGTTTTGAGGACGTTATTGTGCTACAGAAACAAGGTAGCTGATTTGATCCCTTTGGACTTTCCAGTTAACCTTATTCTTAGCGCAGCGTGGTACACGGCAGAACACAAGTAAGATTTTCCAAAATTCTTGCCATGACGTTTACAATTGTTAATTTAAATTCAATCACCACGTGCAACTGATTATCTCTCTTTTTAACAGGCCTGAAGAAATCAAAGTGTATAATTGCTGTACGGGAAGTCAAAACCCTCTGCTGTGGGGCGAGTTGGAAAGTTGGGGTTTTAAACATTTGGTGAACAATCCATTGAGTGATGTCCTCTGGTACCCAGCTGGCTCCTTTAAGTCCAATAGACTTTGGAACAACATCAACGACTTTTTTATTCATTACGTTCCAGCATACATGATGGATATTGTTGCCAGGATGACTGGCAGAAAGCCTATGTAAGTAGAACTGAAAAGTTGTTATTCTTTTTCTGCGCATTATTCATGAAAAAATAACCAGACTTGAATCAATTGGGATTCTTTTTTTACAGAATGCTCAAAGTTTACAAGAAAATCACAAAAGCCCTTCAATCGCTACAGTATTTTACTATCAACGAGTGGCGATTTAATACAGATAATATGGTAGCACTGTACGAAACGTTGTCTCCAGAAGACCAACGAATGTTTAGCTTTAACGTGAGGGAGGTGAACTGGCCAGCCTACATTGGCAAGTACTGCCTTGGTCTCCGAAAGTACGTCATGAAGGACGATCCTACCACGTTGCCCACTGCACGCAAGCACGTTAGGAAGTAAGTTCCCATTGTTAGTTTAATTAAAGGATGGTGATATTTGCTTCAAAATAAATAACTTGTTTGAATTTCTTTTTCTTTGACAGACTCTACTGGGTTCACAAGTTTACTCAATTCTTCCTAATTTTATTATTCTGGCGAGGAATCATGTTCCGTTGTGAAACTGCCCGACAGCTTTGGTCATTCATGTTTGGTATGGTGTTGAGAATGGCGAGAATGCTGCCAATCGGAGAAGCTATATGATAAGTGTGTAATTATACTAGCGCAATTAAAAATTGTTATCATACTTAAACTACAACTACTTACAGATAATATGTCATAGAAATTGTAAATATTTATCGTGAAATAGCTTAGCAATATTCCTTTTCCATATCTATTCTTATGATTTTTTAGATTTTTTCACTTTTCCTTTCAAACAAGTGAGTTTATGTATGAAAAGAACAGCAAACTGAAATCAAAGGATTCAATCCTTTCATTTGCTTTCTCTATTGTGTGGATACTAGATGTACATACATGTGTTCGTATCATAGTACATTCTGTGCAAACACAACAATATTTCAAGTTAATTTAATTCTTTCTTGTATTTAAACTTTTTATGGTTCTAGTTGTTCTACAATTAACCCGAGTATCCAGTTATAGCAAAAAAAAGTTTTGTTCTAAGCAAAGGTTTTTTTCCTTTCTATATTTGGATACATAGCTGAAGAGAAAAAAATATTTAACGATAGCTATCATCTACAAATTAAGTACTGCAATATTCTACGCTAACCAAGCTTTGAAAAATGATACTAGTAGTGTTCTAAAATGCTCTTGTATGTACTTAAGGATATAATGATAATAGCTGACGTCTACGTTGAGTACTTTTTTACCGTTTCTTTCTTGAATAGACTCACTTTTGTCAACGAAAAAGTTACTGAGATGAAAAAAAATGTTTATTCAGGGTTTCTTACTTTCCAATCAGTTACCCTTTATTGGTTTGTCTCTCTATCATTTCAGTTACAAGTATTGTCTATTGTCTACATTAGGTACTTGCAGTTTGCTTTCAACTATGTAGTTAGGTTTACGGTTATATTTACTTATCATTATCACAATTTATTTTCCTGAATGAGTGAAAACGGAGTGCAAACAAAGATGATATCGAACATTACTCTACTATTCCTTTATTCCTTATTGAACGTTAATTTTTAAAAAATATGTTAATTCAGGGTTTCTTACTTTCCAATCAGTTACCCTTTATTGGTTTGTCTCTCTATCATTTCAGTTAATATACAAGTATTGTCTATTGTCTACTTTAGGTACTTGCAGTTTGCTTTCAACTATGTAGTTAGGTTTACGGTTATATTTACTTATAATTATCACAATTTATTTTCCTGAATGAGTGAAAACGGAGTGCAAACAAAGATGATATCGAACATTACTCTACTATTCCTTTATTCCTTATTGAACGTTAATTTTTAAGTAAGTTACGTTTTATATTACTGTATTGTAACATTCATTATTATTTATTATAAAAATTACAGGCTACTTGTAAATGTTAATGAATTCTCTGTGAATAATGAATATTATAATTAGTATTATTACATCTGCGACGATAAAGCTTTTTTTGGCTGATTTATTCCTTTGACACAACAAGGTTTTTCCTACATCATTTCCGATATTTATTTTTCCTTACTGAAGGTACTGTAAACTGAAGTTAAAAATATAGATGATACAGTTGACAGTGATAAAGATGATGATTAATTTNAAAAATATAGATGATACAGTTGACAGTGATAAAGATGATGATTAATTTTGGCAACTACAGTTGAACTACTACTTGCCACACTTTTGATTACTATTATTGATACAATATTTGTTACAACAGCAAAGAAACGGCACGATATATACATGATAGTGTTTGCAAAGTCGTTTGTAGCATCATAAACCATTTACTACTGAACTTGCTGTACTTATTTCATATGATATATATATATTAACTGAAAAATAATATACCAGGATGGGAACAACTTGGTTACTTGGTATTGCTGGTATTCAGCAAAAACAGTAAAAAAAATCTTGTACATAACAATTTTAATTAGCTTTACTAAGCAAGGAGTACACTTATATATCTTAGAAGATTTTCTAGCTTTATTACATTAGTCAAAATTATTTAGTTCACATAGTTTAGGAAGTAATAAAGAGTAAAGATAAACAAAACAATTAAAAAATGTTTTGAATGTACTCAAAATTTCATCGAGCATTTTACTTTTTGTCTTTAATACTTTTACGTTGAAACTGATACTCGGGCAAAAGAAAAGCTACAAACACGCCTTGAACAACTATCTGACTATATCTAATCAAATAGCTTTTCTTAACTGATTATTAGTTTCAGCTGTAAATTTTGGAACTGGAGTAAAGTCCAACTTGAGTTTCCCAATCGTTGGCATTTCTGCTGAATTTTGAATATATTCATTACGTCATTTAAACAAAAGAGAATGTATTGAAACCGCTGAAACCTTAACGAAACAATTGCATTTTGTAAAGATTAAGAAAGAAATTGATTGAGTTGCTTCTGCTACTGCAGGCGCATGGATTAAATGAAAGTCGGTACAATTAACAGAGATGGTTAGTTATGTACATAAGTATGTATGTCTATTTTAAGAAAAGAAATCAAATACAAGTAAAAAAAGCATAATGTTCTGGCTAGTTATGAGGATGCATAGCTTTCTTCATTCCTAATCAAGAACTGTGAGGATATGAAAACTTAATATATGGTTAAAATTGCTACGCAACGCAAGTGTATAATATCCATTTTTATCCACTTGCCGGTTACGATCGTAATTGGTTTAGGTATTCTCTAATTTTATTGGCTATATAATGATCCTTTTCGTCAAATGCGAACAAAAACCAAACCAGATAATTGTACAACTCCCAACTAAAATTGTTTTTCAGCAGAAAATTTGGATAATAATAACGATCCGTTAATAATCTAGTATAATTAATAATTATGCGGCTGTTGTTAAAATGTTTGTATCTTTTCAGTAACATATTGGTTAAAGAAGAAAACTGCATTATTAATTAGTGAAATAAACCAATCATACTTTCAGCCATGTGAAAGAAAAAAATAAAACAACGCCTAAACGAAAACTATTCACCGTTGCCCAAAACGGAACGCCATAGCATTTTAGCATTTTTAAAACGAAAGTTTTATGGCAATTGTTGAATTAATAAAGTCAGAGGAGCTGCACAGAACATACCATTATTTTAATGTTCCGTCTAATCCTGTTGCTTGTTTAAAAAAGTATTTGTCAAAAGCTGCCACCACTATCATGAAAAATGTAGTTAAATTAGTCAAGCATTGTCTCTACCTCGAGCAATATATACATTTATTTAGAGAGAAACCGAACACTAACAATCTAACAATGTCATTGAAAATTAAAAGAAGAATTTAAAACATTTTGTGAATAAAGTCGGAAAAAACGTGCTATAAAACAGTCAAGAATGATGAATTTTTTAAATCTATATTTTCAGTTAATTAAATAGCTTAGTCATTAGTGTTGTGTACATATTGATATCTATGAAACCACAGAGTATTTATTCTTATTACTTTAACAGCCTCGTTAACACGTACACTTGTGTATATTTTTCTTGTGTTTGATTTTACTTATTGTTTGCTATCTACTACACTTTCTCTTTTATCTTTAGTTATACATCTTTTTTATAATCGTTTAATTTCTACGTACATAATATTCCGTTACATTTGTATTCTTTTTAACAATTGCCAAAATGTAAGTGCAGTGTCTGCTGAGTAAATAAATGACAAATTTGAGAGTTACGTTTACTAAGAGAGGTATCTTTTCACCTAAACTCATAATTACTGTAGCGTACATTGGTACATTCTCATTTTGTTAATTGTAAGCATCAACGTTTTTACAATGGAAAAGGATGACTTTAAAAACACATACACATATATATATATAAATAAATAAATAACTTTAACCTAAATAACAGCGTAAGATGAAAACAATTGTTCTGCTGGGGTTCAGAATTAGATTGTGAGTAAAACAAGAAACAAATTGTACCATGTAAACAATTTTATTATCCTACTACTCTTACTAATGATACCATTGACTTATCCTTATTATTGTTATCATTACTTAATAACTATTAATTATCATTGTTGCGATTATCGAATTGCTTTTTGAAATTATATCATGAGAAATGATCATGCTCATTTGATCATGAAGAAATAAATAGATATTGTATTTTACAATATTTGTGCTACGTAATCATACGTGTACGACCATTTGAATATTTAGAAAAAAAGATAATGTACATACAAATCTAACTACGAGCTAACTTTGTACATCGGAATCGTGAAAAGATAATTATAACATTGTTAACATTGAAAGCAGAGATGAAAAGAGGCCGTGTTTGTGGTATCTGTTATAAAATTCTACTTATTATGAACTATTACTACTACTACATTACTACTACTACTACTATAGATAGTTTATATTGTCAATTAAATGTATGATTTCAGAGTAAAATTTTCACACGCATCCCAAAACAAGTCAAAACAGCATAATTATATTAATAATAAATATTTCCATTGTAATATTTATGCTATAGATGTAATAAAATATATAAATAAACCTAAGCTTACAAACGTTGAATATACAGACAAAATAAAAGTCCAACTTCATTTTTTCTCCAGTAGCAAGAAACAGCATCATAATTTCATACTCATTAGTTAACTGAATACTCGGAATTCAGAATGAATGTGCAGATTCGTCACTACTAAAGTGCCAAGAATGAAAACAATCTTTTCTTGACCAAAAGTTCATATTATCCCGACAAAGAGGACGACGACCATTCCCATATTGTGTTGAAATTCTGAATAACTCTAGTTCGCTACAAAGTAAAACGAGGTTAGAATTTTGATAATTAATTAGTAAATATAATGGTTAGTAGCATTTTGCAATAAGTTTAATTTGGGAAATTTGTTACACAACACAAGTGAACTGCTCATGTAAATGAAAACAAATGTTCTTGAACAAACGAGCAACAACGCCCGAACAAAGACCATTGCCATTGACATAATGCATTAAAGTTTTCTATGACTATTCTCAACATACTCCAAAAATGGGAGCTGCTTGGCAGAAAATTAAAAGTAACTCTTTTGAAGAATATCCAAGAAAACAAAATAAGTGATACGCAGCAGCCACTTGCAATTTAGTGCGTTTTGATTTTTTTGCTAGCAGGTCAGCAGACCGATTTTGTGGAAGTCTAAGTCTGTAAGTCTAACCGTAAGTCATACTACTATCTTCAGTATTATGCTCCTGAGACAACTGCATATTAATTAATTCGTATTAAGCAGTGTGTTTTCTCTTTTACTCTCTTAAAGTTTTAGTAGGTTCCGGATAATCATTTGTTGATAAGATGCTGAGGGCGTCAATCAGTCGGGCCAGGGGATCCCTGATCCCCATTTATCAAACGGCTGTGTTACCTTCTGGGGTAGTTTCAGCTAGTGGTGAACCACAGAAACAATTAGCGCATTACCACACTAACGTCACCTCGCCTTGGTTATAAGTATGTGAATGCACAGGAAGATGATTTAAGTTTTAAAGGAATTGCGGATAGTGCAGCTGCAACTGTCTTTTGGACTGAATTATTTCGAGGTTACTAGTTGCAAATTATAGTTTTCTGAACCAAAAAATATAGTTTTTATTCATTGTTGTAATGAGCTAGGAAGTGGGAAATAATGTTGGAATATGTCCTATTTGATTCTTAGGAGCTGCAGTCACAATGGCTCATATATTCAAGGAACCTGCTACCATCAATTACCCCTTTGAAAAGGGACCTTTGAGTCCTAGATTCCGTGGGGAGCACGCGTTGCGGAGATATCCATCGGGGGAGGAACGCTGCATTGCATGCAAACTGTGTGAAGCCATATGTCCAGCTCAAGCGATTACAATAGAGGCAGAGGAGAGGTCGGACGGAAGCAGAAGGACAACAAGATATGATATCGACATGACGAAGTGTATTTATTGTGGATTTTGTCAAGAGGCTTGCCCTGTTGATGCTATTGTGGAGGTAAAAGCAAATATAATCAAGATAATTCAGAGCCTTTCGTTGCCAACTCAAGTGGGTCACGGCTTTAAGCGCGGATGGAAAAAAGCGCGGTGGGGTAAATAAGCGCGGATGGAAAGAAGCGCGGTTGACCATAAGCGCGGATGACCAAAAGCGCGGT
>JAANSP010003059.1:0-11857 GCA_036850745.1 Homidia socia
ATACAGATTGATGATAGATAGAGTTCTAAAAAACTGCAATTTCCAATCATTTTCACACAAGATGTGAATGATGTGATGTACTGTTTTCTTCATCAGCTGCCTTTCTTTTTCCAGCGACCGTAGACAGTATGCGGTTGTAAAACCAGCAGCATTTCATTTTTTTCTTTTTTGTGAACATTTTCTTGCTGAAATTATGTCTTTGTTTTCTTTCATGTTTGCAAGCCTAGCAGTAAGCAGTTTGTTTGGAGTGCAGAAAAAAATACTTAATGCGATGGTATTCTATTCAAAAGTAACGTTACACAATGCAAATTATTGTTAATCAGAAGATATGCAGTAAAGACTTGTTTTTGGAGTCTTGAACAATATAAATTCATTGCTGGCAACTTTTTTAACTTAAAAAAAACAATATTTTTTACATTTTTATTATTTATATGGGATATTACTGTTCACGATAGCATTGCATGATGTATGGCATAGAAATTTCATAAAATAATTTCATAAAATTTTGTCGCGTTGCTGAGTTCTTTGTTTCCAAAATTTGACCTTTTATTTTCAGCTTGTCATTTCATGTTTTTTACTAGTTTTATTTACTTTATATGATAAACACGTTTTCTTGTGGAAACAGCACAAGACTGTAAGTTATACTTTAATATCAAAAAGTCACGCACAATGCGCGTTGATGGCAAAATATTTTTAAATGGCAATGATTCTTTGAAATTATAAATTTCTTTAGGCCGATGTACGTAGTATTAACTTNATACTTTAATATCGCAAAGTCTCG
Organism: Homidia socia; assembly: GCA_036850745.1. NCBI lineage: Eukaryota > Metazoa > Arthropoda > Collembola > Entomobryomorpha > Entomobryidae > Homidia > Homidia socia. The sequence continues at coordinate 782 of JAANSP010003059.1, forward strand.
CACAATGCGCGTTGATGGTAAAATCTTCTTAAATGGCAATGATTCTTTGAAATTATAAATTTCTGTAGGCCGATGTACGTAGTATTAACTTGTTCTTGGAGTTTTCGATGGCACAACTGTGAAAAATTATTAAAATTATTATTAAAAAATTATTATTACACATTTTATTTCGAAAATAAAAAAATGAAATTGCATTTACATTTAAGCGATAGGATTCACTACAATACTTGTGCAATTTTTATTGGGTAAATTTGCCTGATAATATAAAGTATTTTAGACGATATATCTATATAATTAGAAATTAGGCACTGATGGACGCTTAATGGAAGTAAGTTTTGCTTTGTCAAAAATGTCTCATTTCAAAATGTGCTTAGATAAGGAAAAGAAAATAATTTTAATAAATTCATGTAAATATAATGCCAATAATTATGCCGCTTATGTGTGGTTCTCCGGCTCAAACAAACAACAATCTAAAATTGATATGCTTTACAACTACAATAACAGGTGTACTAGATTTATTTAAAAAAACATAAAATTGAATCTGTATCTAACGAACTTGTAAGTCAATTAAAGTCACTTAACTGTAAACATAAACTTATGTATGAAACTCTGAAACTATACTTTACCATTGTGCAAGGCAACCCCTAAATGCAATATTGAATATGATATGATGGATAATGTTGGAAGCAGATCCATAAAAGCGAGAAATAAATCATACGTCATTCCTGCAAATAATCGACAAGTGGGAAAGGATTCACTACAATACTGTGCAATTTTTATTATTTGTTTAAATTTTTATTATTATTAAACATTTACTTTCAAAAATAAAAAAATGAAATTGCATTTACATTTTAGCGATAGGATTCACTTACTTGTGCAATTTTTATTGGGTAAATTTGCCTGATAATATAAAGTGTTTTAGACGATATATATATTATAAAAGAAAGACTTATGGAATATTGTTATGATGAATGAACTTCCGATTCCTGAAATTGTATGTAATTTGTCTTGTATTGATCACGTTGTAAATGCGTGTGAAATTTAACTTCATTTTTTGTGTAATATTGACTATTAACTGATATTTGTATTATTCCTGGGAAAGAAATTACCTTATTTTTAAGGGTTTTCCAAGTAATGAAATTGAATTAATCGCGTATATTGGTAAATAACGTGTAATCTTCAATGTATATACTACAATCACAGTTGCACTTAGTGCAACTGGCCACTTTCCTAGTATATTATAAAAGAAAGACTTATGGAATATTGTTATGATGAATGAACTTCCGATTCCTGAAATTGTATGTAATTTTTCTTTTATTGATCACGTTGTAAATGCGTGTGACGAAATGTAACTTCATTTTTTGTGTAATATTGACTATTAACTGATATTTGTATTATTCCTGGGAAAGAAATTACCTTATTTTTAAGGGTTTTCCAAGTACGTCAATAAATAAATAAATAAAAATGGTTTACAGCGTGTTAGACAATACCGTGGCTTGAAATCAATATATGCACATACCAATGCTAGTGCAAAATTTAAACAAGGTATGTACTGATTTAGAGCAGCAGTAAATGCAGAAAGATTGTGCCTTATTTATTTTAATTTATTTATTACGATTAATAGTATTCATACAATCCTTTAAGCTACCGTAAACTTAAGTTGAACATTGCAACTGGTTTTTAGTTTAAAAAATAGGTTTAAAAAAGATCATATACAGCTTCTAATAAGATGATGATGGATTTTTTAAAGTAAAATGAGCGTTGTACTATTTTGTAGCCTTTTTTCCAGATGTTATGAGGTCTCCCTTTTTAGAACCCTTCCTAGAGAGATAATTTCCCTTTTTCCTCGTCGTTTGTTCTATTTCTTTAAACTCATCTATGTGCTTTGTTTTAATGTGATTCTTGTAATTATGAAGATGAGCATATTTTTCTCCACAACACTGGCAGATGTAACGTTTTTCTTTCGAATGTGTCCGCACATGTCCATCCAGTTTTTGCTTGAATGCAAACTTTTTTCCGCACGTGGAACACTGAAACTTCCATGAATCTGGGTTATGGTAGGTCATATGAGAAGCTAACTGGCTCCTTATTTTGAACCCTTTTCCGCACTCCGAGCAAACAAATGAAGCAGCCACGTGAACTGTTTTAATGTGCATATTTAAATATTTCTTGCTCCCAAACTCTTTACTGCATTTATTACACTTAACAGACCCATCGTCCCTTGTGTGCACACTTTTATGTTTCTCCAATTGTAATTGTGTGGCAAATCTCTTCTTACAATTGGTATAATCACAAACCAATTGAAGACTTGGAAAGTAGTCTGGATGGGTCCGTTGAACATGTAGTCTTAATTGACTGTAGGATTTTTNGAAAGTAGTCTGGATGGGTCCGTTGAACATGTAGTCTTAATTGACTGTAGGATTTTTGGTTGGAATAAAACGCTTTAAAACACACTGGACACTTGCTGCTTCCGTTGTTATGTACCCTCAGTTTGTGCTGAGGCAGTTGTTCGCTTTTGATAAAATATGCTGGGCATTCATCACACCTCCAAATTTGCGAGGAATCCAATCCATCTGTGTTGTGATGAGTTTTTAAATGAGATAAAAGAAATCTTCTGTCCATTCCTTCTGCATTGCATACAGAGCATGTAACTAACGCACTGGTCAAATTTAAGTGAGATTTCAAGTGATGTTTTAAAAAAATTGATTCATAATCAAAGCTGTACAAACATCTTGGACAGTTAAACTTTTTAAGTGATGGCTTTTCTGGTTGAAGCAGAGTGGAGGGAGATCTGAATGCATGCTCCATTTCATGAAGAGCCAAATCTGGCGCAAAAGTTTTCACAACCTCACAAAAACTACAGTTGAATGTTCCATGAAGCTTTTGATGCTCATTCAAGTTTTTCATGGTTTTGAATCTGTACAGACAATGCTTTACTTTACAAACGAATTTGTTTTTAAGTTTATGGAAATAGTTTTTGTGTTCGAGGAACTCAGCAAATTTGTTAAACACCTTTTTACACAATTTACATTTAACTTCGCTACTCTCCTCGCAGAGATAACTATTCCGCTGAAAGCCCCCAACGTGAAACTCTGCAAAATGCCAGATGTAATGTAAACGTGATTTGGGTTGAAAAGCTGGGCACCTGGGACAAAAGTAGGCAGACTTCCCATCAGAAGATGTAGCAGTGTCATTGGTATGCGTGGTTCTTTCGTGCTCACTTAATCTCATAACATTTTTCTCAACAACATCGCAAAACTCGCACTTATAACGACCAGGCGCGTGTAACCTTTGATGATTTTTGTAAATTATGCCCTTTCTTATTAAACACCCATTGCAGGAATCCAATTCGCAGCGAACATATCCATCGCAATCAGAGTCCGATACTGGATCATCACGACTGCTGATGCTGCTCTTGTCTTCCTTGACTGTTGCAGATGAGCTTTCATCATCTTGTTCAGTTTTGGGATCAAAACTATTGAACATAAAACTTGTACTTGTATCCGTTTTTGTCGTACTCTCGTCGTTTGAAGATGAGCTCCCTTCGTCTTCTGAATTTTCAATGTCACCGTCATTAAGCTGAAAAGCCGTATCCTTATCGGTCTCATCCTCTTCTTCTTCTAGCATCATATATGGTATGTTTGCCCTCTGTTTCTACGTAAACTGTATCGTTGTTGCACCTGTTACATCTTGTTCAGTTTTGAGATCAACACTATTGAACACAAAACTTGTACTTGTATCCATTTTTGTCGTACTCTCCTCGGTTGAAGATGAGCTTCCTTCGTCTTCTGAATTTTCAATGTCACGATCATTAAGCTGGAAAGCTGTATCCTTATCTGTTTCATCCTCTTCTTCTTCCAACATCATATTAAGATATTTTTGCCCTCTGTTTCTACGTAAACTGTATCGTTGTTGCACCTGTTGTGAAACTGGCCTCGTAACTTTACTAATTGTAGGTTCCGTGCTTAAGTTTGATTTAATACTTGGGTTAATTTCTTTCTTACAATCAATTCCTTCGTCGTTACTTTTGACCTCTTCCTTAATTGAAGGAAAAAGCACGTTCACTTTATACATCATAACCTTACTTTTACGGAGAGACCGATTCAGTTCTAACTTTTTGGGCGCATCTTCATCTGTTTCTTTATTAAAACTTGTGTTTTGGTTACCATTTTTCAAAACAGCCATCTCCTTTTTTAGGCGCAACTGAGATTTGCAAAACGCCATTCTCTTATATTTCTTTGCAATTTTTAGGCCGCGTAATTTAAAAAGTTTTTCGAATGATTTGTCATAATGTCTTTGTAGATTTCCTTTGGAAGCTTTTGGATACTTTAAGCAGCCAAATAGGTTGATGTCCGATGAGTTCATGCGGTCGTTATGGCAGATAGATTTTTTTGTCGTAGTTTCAACATTTACTTGTGGTGATTCGTTTTCAGTTGAATCATCTATTGTGCTATGAATTAAAGAATTTGTTTAAACTCATTTTGGCCACACGGAAATTTTAAAACATTTTTCAAGAACAAGTTTTTACCTTATTTCCACAGTAAATGGACTACATTTGGCAATATCAAGATAGTCATTATTGTCAGTTGGAAATATTTGTTTACTGTTCGTTGTCACGTTGGGAATGGCCATTTGTTTGTCCATTGAGTTTTTTCTAAAGATGTTGACAGGATGTAATTAAAAATACTTTCAGATAAACTATGCATACAATATCCAATTGCTGTTCTGAAAACTTGTAAATAACAGTACTGCTGCTGACCGCTGAAGCTCGCCAAAATTCGATCTGGTTTTATGGTTATCGTCATGAAAACTGTTCTGGTCAAGAGTAGAGAGGGCGAGGGCTTGTTTACTACTGTGCGGAGCGCCATTGTCTGTGTTTGCCAAAGGGAGGTACTGAGGGCTACCAATTGAAGAAACAGTATTTAATTCATAGGCACCTTTTCCGTTTTCTGGAAACACAATTCCGTCAGTTACAATGTTTCTGTGTAGATCCAATTCAAGGGCATTTTTCGAATTATTTTTTCTAGTATCAAACATCAAAGAAATATCGTGTTACAATAAATGTTTGCGAATTCTGAATTTCAAAGTTGCCGACAATTTTAAATAAGCAAACTTTTTTAAAGTGTCTCCCTCCAAATAGAAATCCTCACAAGCTATAATGCCCATTCTGTCAGGTGAAAGTGCTGCAGACAGTTTGTCAGCAGCTTTAGCAGGATTTGGCATTCCCGTTTCGCTTGTAATTGCAGCAAGTAGAGCTACAGCAGACATGGACATGCTCCATCCAAGAAACGTTGCCAGACCAACGTTATTAGCACATAACATTAAACCTTTGGTATTTTGGGAGTGCTCATAATTTAATGCTAGTGATGATGAAAAAACCTTTGTGTCTACTCCTTTCCGCTTGAAAAGTACTCGAGGCATTGATTTTGACATTTTCTCACCACCTGGAATGTCAAAGTGTTTTATTACAGATATTTCAATTAATTGTGCTCAAAATAATGCATGCTCATAATCTTTTCTTACATTTTCTAATTATGTCGCCTCTGAACTTCATAAAACTCTCCAATTTATGGTTATAAACAGATTCCTGAAAACTGTCCTTTAGCTTCTTCACCCTCGATGGGACTCTGTTTGCAAATTTCATTATGTCAACTAAGCACATTCATCCTCCACTCTAGCTGCAGCTCCAAGCATTTCCACTGATTATATAAATCACAAAAGGACTGGATAACTTCCTCACAATCTTTGCACACTCCCATCAACCTATTCCAAAAGTGATTACTCGGTTTTGATGAGGTTTGAGAAAATAACTGAATGTCATTCTCGAACAACAAGTCCACATATCGATCCAGTAATTTGAAGAACAAATTTTCATTACTTTTTGCTTTCTCAGTTTCCCTTGCATTTCTTACCGAATTAACAAATTTGTAGCAGAACATGCACAATTTTCTGTTCTGAATTTTAGTATCACTGAAGGCATCTGGTAACGCCATTTTTTATTATTTTCCGTAACAATAGTTTAGTTTAGTGTTTAATGAAACAGTGTAAGAAAGAGAAGGTTTTTCTATAATGCAGCTTATAGTACAGAAACTATACGTTGCAGTGCTCGGCTGCTATTTGTTTGTAAATAATAATAAATATGCTCCTGATGAGAACTTTTGAAAAAGTCGTAACGTAGAGCAATAAACTTTCTCATTTCTGTTCACTCGTTGTATCCCAAACCATATTTATTTTCAAAATATTTGCTTAAAGCGTACCAGTAGTGCTTCTACGATTTTATGGCCTTGAGTACATGCATGTGATGATCTTTGCCCACCTGTACCTGTTGAGCTTGAACATGTATTTGTAGTACATCTTGCACCTTGATCATTGTATAGAAGAAGGCAATATGTAATGCATAATCAATCATCATAAAATCTGGCTTCCCAAGCCAAGAAGAACATGCCGATTTATTTATTTTAACTCTTTCATGCACAACCGCAACAGTGACAGTTGATGTTTGATTTGTGCCGATAACTGTTGAATCCCTTTTTCTTGAAGCTGATTTACTCAATCCCGTTTTTTCGTCGTTTTGGCGTGGTTTCGAATTGTTCCATTCATAAAAAAACAAAATTCTTAAGTGAGCTCCAACAATGCTTTTTCTAACTTTTTCTGTCTGCCAAAAATGTACGCTAAAAACTAGATCATTTACAGGAGGAAAATGCTAAATTGACTATGAAAATAGCAAATAAAATTTGCTATGTATCGAGTATCTACTTTTAAAAAGATTGAACGATATGACGTGATGCTATTCGAAACGTGAATTAATTTCAACATTGATACGTGCATTAATACTATCTAGCTTAACAATATAAATTAGTTGAAGTTTATCCTATTGTTTAGCTGTGATAGCACTAACAATCATAGCGTAATGAATGACTCATTACTACTAAGCATGTACTGCATTCTTATGATGACATTGATGACCTTGCTTTGTTCAAACATCAAAACGCTTAACTAGTTCTGCTGAACCACTTTGGCTGGAATGCGAAACGTCACGCGTAACAGTAAGTGTAAAAGTATGTAATAACAATATTACATTAAGTGGCATACAAAATTATGTTAAACACGGAGATATTTTTCATAGACAAAGTAACATGCAACAAATACTTTTTAGTCCATATATAAACGCTTTTTTTTACTGAAATTCATTTTTTTGATTTTTACTATGTTCCAAATTTCAAAAAAGTGTAGTGTATGGACATGTGTAGTGATACCCTAACCGATGAAGCTCGTATGCTTATTGCGACAATCAGTGGCATCATGATAAACCATAAAAATAATTACATACTGGAGCGTTGTCGGTCAAAATTGGTTGCATGACCACTAATGTCGCTGCTTCTTTCTACATGCTCGGCTAAATATATCCTGGTTATAAGTTTTGATTATTACTCAATCCGCGAAAATCAAAACTTGTTGATACTTCCAATTCAAGTGCTTGTTCTGAATTATTTCTGTGAGTTTAAATGCAGAGAATTTTAAAATAAATGAACTTCTTTGTTGAACCTTAAAACTATGATTATTGAATGATAATGATCCTTTCTTAGTAAGTTTTTCCACTATGCCACTATGGGAGTTATTTCTCCTTAATATCATAATTTCCACATTGGGCTATTAACGCCATTTTCTCTCATTTTCCATGAAACAAAACTTTCGGTTTATACAACACATTTGAAATGCAAGAACAGTTTTCTTTCCGGATTTAAGGTGATACACACTGCTTATGGCTGAGGATGTCTGTGAATAAGTACTGATAACTGTACAGTGCATGGTCTCACTTGTTTTCATGGATGCGTTTGGTGGCCTTGAAAGCATTTTGATGTGATGAGTAATGAATGACGGTGAGTAGAAAGTTTTTGATCATTGTTGTTCATGTGCAATGTGCATGCATAAACTCAGTACAAAATAAGTATAGTTTAGACTTATACAAAACGCAATTTTATTAAATCTCAATTTTAAAAATGGAAATCTAAAAAATATGTTTAAGTATTTCATGCAAGTATAAAGTATGTATAGTGACCGCGTTTGCTCCCCAACTCCTTAATTTGGGATTAGAACTGAAAATTATCATTCATAATCATACTAATTTATAGTACCTTTAACACTGCTCTTAAAACAAATATCCTAGAATAGTGCAACTTTCATAATGGGGCTATTTTTAATATTTCTGGTTCAAAAGCACGATTTAGCAATGCCACACTTGAAGTAATATTATTTTTTCACGTTATGAATGTTATGAACCAAAGTAAACGTATTGAGCGTGATTAATTTTAACCGTTCATTGAGCCCGTAAATGGTGCCCTAATCTAGAGCGAAAATCCATTTATAATGATCAAATAAAAGAGAGAAAGTACGGATAAATGCTAATTATTCCTGTTGAAAATATATCTAGCCATTGGGAAATATGAGAAACTTTATTTTCACCAACACACAAATCTTTATTATGACTGTCATTACTGTCAAGATGAATGATACATCAAGTCTTGGAACAAAATTAACAATGTCAACAATATGTGCAGGTGCAGATAGGATTGTTTTTGTCCTTTAATTTATTACGCTTCCTGCTGGCGGCACTTTATAAGCTGAACAAAAAAGTTGATGAATTTATAGCCAGTTTATAAAAACCAATCAATGATTAATTACAAAAGGCTAAGATAAAAGTTGCTTGCAAAAAGACAGCATATTCCAAAACATATTGGTAATAGAGTATTTTATATAAACTAAATTAACTAACTAAAATATATTCTCAATTAACTTACTTTGTGCTTACTACACAGCACAGCAACTGTAGCATGCTAGTATGTTTTGTTTACGCTAAAACTTTGACATCTTTGTAGTCCGAGAAAGACAACTACTTTGTTCCAGATTTTGTTCCTGCTATAATGAGATCCCCCTTTTTGGAGCCCTTTCGAGACAGATAATTACCCTTATCCCTAATTTCGGTTTTTATCGTCTTGCCAAGTTCTTTACATTCATCAGGGTGCTTTGTTTGCATGTGGTTCTTATAGTTGTGACGATGCGCGTATTTTCCCCCACAAAACTGGCAGATAAAAGGCTTATTGTCTTTCGAATGTGTCCGCACATGGTCATCCAATTTTTGCTTGGATACAAATTTTTTACCGCACGTTGAACACTGGAACTTCCACGAATCAGGGTTATGGTAAATCATATGAGAAGCTAGGTAATCTTTTGTTTTGTACGCTTTCCCGCATTCCGAGCAAATAAAGGAATGAGCCACATGTACTGTCTCCATGTGTCTTTTGACAAGTTCCTCTGTTCGAAACTCTTTGCTGCATTTAGTACACTTAACAGAGCCATCATAGTTACTGTCTTTATGTTGCACACTTTTATGTTTGTCCAATTCTGCTTGTGTGGCGAATCTCCGCTTACAAGCTGTAAAATCACATGCAAATGTCAGGCTTGGAAAGTAGTTTGGATGCACACGTTCCAAATGACGTCTTAGTTTATCGGGCCTGGACAAGGTTTTCGAACACACTGGACACTCGTTGCTTCCTTTGTTATGTACCTTCAGTTTGTGCTGAGGCAGTTGCTCACTTTTAATAAAATATGCTGGGCATTCATCACACCTCCAAATCTGTGACGCATCCAATCCATCTGTTTTGTGATGGGTTTTAAAATGACTTGCTTGAAAGTCATTCCCCATTCCTTCTGCATTGCATATAGAACATTTATTCAACGCATTGGTCAAATTTAAGTGAGATTTCAAGTGATGTTTTACGAAATGCGATTCTTTATCACAGCTGTACGAACATCTTGCACAGTTAAATTTCTGTTTAAGCACTGGCTTTTCCGGCTGCTCAGTAGGGACAGGTCTGAATGCGTGCTCCGTTTCATGAAGAGCCAAATCTGGCGCAAATTTCTTTACAACGTCACAATAATTACAGTTGAATGTTCCATGAAGCTTTTGATGCTCTTTTAAGTTTTCCATGGTTTCAAATCTGTAAAGACACCGCTTTACTTTGCAAACGAATTCGTTGTCAAGTTTATGAAATTTTCTCTTGTGGTTAGTGAGCAAAGTAAATTTCTTGAACACCCTCTTACAATATCTACATTCAACTTGTTCATTCTCTTCGCAATCGAAATTGTTCTGCTGAAAGCCCCCAATGTGATGCTCTGCAAAATGCCAGGTGTAACGAATTCGATCGTTCGATTCCACAAAAGGGCATCTGGGACAAGAGTAGTCACTTTTATCAGAGGATTTATCCTTGTTATTCAAGTGTGTGTTTCTTTCATGCTCACTTAACCTCATTACGGTTTCCTCCACAACATTGCAAAACGCGCACTTGTAACTGCCACTTGCATGCAATTTTTGATGATTTTCGTACTTTTCTTTCCTAACTAAATACCCATTGCAGTAATCCAACTTACAACTCTCATAATTTTTCTTGCTCTTTTTCCCTACGCGTTCTGCCTTATCTGTATCTGAATTGGGAATTTCATTATTGTTGACTGCTACACATGAGCTTTCCTTATCTTTTGAATTGGGATCAACTTCATTCAAGTTTGAATTTGTTTCAATATTTGTTGCATCCTCGTCAGTACCAGGTAAGCTTTCTTCATCTTCTGAATGGAGGTCAATGTCATTCACCTGAAAATTCTCATCCTTATCTGTGTTTTCATCTTCTTCCAACATCATGTTTTGATACGATTGCCGTCTTTTTCCTCGAAGACTATATCGTTGTGGTAATTCTGAACTAGCTGTAGGCTCATTTGTATTTGTGGGTCCTTGGCTAAGGTCTGGATCACCATTAACGGTAACTCCTTTCTTGCATCCCGTTGCTCCGCTTGCTACGTCTATTCCTTCCTTCAATATTGAAGTCTTTACAGTGTTGCTATTATCCAAAGAGTGATTAGTGTCTTGGCCTTTTAACTCTTTTTCTACTGTTGCAGTGCTGCAATAGAGGTTTTGTTGGACACCATTTGAGGCACCCATTTTCTTTCTCACGCGTAATACAGCCTTTAAAACCGCTTTTCTCAATATTCTATGCGACTTTGACAGCTTGTGCTCACGGAAGT
>JAANSP010003060.1:0-11855 GCA_036850745.1 Homidia socia
GATAATTAAAACATAAAATAGAGGTAATTATGTGAGATTTTTAAACTGCGTTGAAAATGTATCCAAACTTATAAAATATAATATAATTACATAATATATCAGTACTTCATAGTTTTATACTGTTCTTGAAAATGGCTTCAAGATTGATGCATTGAATTGCTTTATTTGTGGTGTAAGGTAACACCCAAAATCTCTGATAACAGGATCTTGATGGGAAAAGCTGTAAATGCATTGTGTATAATAATTGGAAAGACTCACAATGATGGTGACAATATTTGCTTCAAGATGGAAGAGTTTGCGGATTGAAAACTTAATTCTGGAAATCACAGTGCTTCGAATTGATATGTACACATAATTGAAATCGTCCCCATTTTTAAACACTGTGGGTATATTTGTATAAACGTAAGAATTTGCTTCTCGTAGTTGAAGCTTTGGTGGATAGTAATTAATAAAACTGTACAGTTTACTTAGGTAGCGTGCTGTTATAATCAATGTGCAACAAAACTTTACTCGGGCCGAGTGGTAACGTTCCTGTAACTTTTCACAAAAGGTGTTTCGTTTTAGAGCTCAAACAACGCATTCGTGAGAGCATTAGTATTAAACCCAAGTTTCGCTATGCCGGGCCAAGTCATTGACGTCTGTGTAGGCTTCAACTTTTATAGTGAAATTTGACGTGAATGTTTCGTTATGACTGGCAATGTTAATAATATCTGTAAACACCAAATGAACAACCCATCAGCCTCCAAAAAAATTTATATGACAGTCTGGTGTAAAAATGTTTGGCACATTTTGGTCTTTCGAATGCCTAAAGTTCAGTACATAAGATGTTGTTATGCGGTTGTGAGCATATTCTCGTACGTTTCAGAATGCGTTTTTCGAGATACTCACATATGAAATGAAATTCGGCAAACCAGTGCTGGTTCGAAAACAAGTATGTATGTGGTAACTTTCTTCTCAATAGATTGCAAATTTGTTGATTGTATGAGTTTTCAAGGAAATTCCTTGCAGTACTCATGCCTCAACGCAAGAATTTACAAATAATCACATAATCCATACCTTTTTGGAAAGATGCATGTGATTGCCCTTAATGATAGTTGCAGAGTGTCCGCAAGCTCTTTCATATGCTATAAGTGCTTATGCTTAGCATGCTGCTGATTATAGAACACGGAGATGCTCTTGAGATGACTTTTAAATGTTGTAAGCTCTTAAATTGAATCAACAGCATGGCGTGTTGCTAGCTGTAGCCGATGTGCAGCACAGTGTACTCGGAAAAGTTTTTTTACTTCCTTACAGAATAAATCATTACTCAGAAGCACACAAAAACCAATTTGGTGCCCAGCAAAAGTCGCTGCACCATCCGTGATCACGGCCACCAGTTTCATACGGAGCAGGTATTTCCACAGGTCGGAGACGCCATACTTACAGCTATCCTCCTGTACAGCTTTTTTAACGTATTAAGTATACCTCTAGCTGTTACGTCAAGGGGCAATAACCGGTAGAAAAATAACTTCGGCTTTTTGTTTTCCCCGACCTGCATCTGAATTGATAAGAAGTCGTTTGCTTGTTTGTCTACTCTAGTGTCTGTGTAAACAATTGAAAATGGTTATTAGTTAGGTACTCAAAATTGACATAAAACATAAAACTCATAATTGAGTTTGGAAGATGTATTTTCTTACCAAGAAGGATCGAAGCTGGTCGGTCTGTAGACGGTTAGTAATGTAAGAACATCTTGTGCAGCTCATTCGAGATGTCCGTCATCCTTCGTGCTACTTAATTGACATCAATGTGGTGATTAAAATTAAGAGGAGTGCTGTCCACACATAATTTGTTAAGCTAATCCATAAGCTTCTTGTGGAACGCGAACGGCAAATACATCCTCGTTTTTTGATATAATATGAGAGCCATTTTTGCAGTTGCTTCTCTTGCTTTTTCAAGCTTAATTAAAGCAGTTACAAAGTAAATGAGATAAAAGTTCAATATTATATACAATCGAAATAATTGTGTAAGATTTTTTAAGCTGCTCTGACAATGTAAGAAAATTTATAGATATGCATGTTTAAATATGTTGCAGTACTTTACCAATCGCAAATTGTGAAGATTAAAATCGCCCTTCCTTTTTTCGAAATTGTTGACGTTGACAGCTGGACTACGAAACTTGTTCAGTAAATACTGTTTTTCTTGTATGGTTTGTCCGAGAATAGAGTGCAGCGTGCATTCAATTGTTGTATTTGTGGTACAAGGTAGTACCCCTATGCTCTTGATTATAATTTTAAATGAGATAAGCATATAACTATTTCGATTGTAGGAATGCCTTTCTGCTGGTCAATTACGAAGCGACGCATTCAAGCATTCAAGTACAATTCATCGTTATGACAATTTTAAGGGAGTTTTTGAGTTGCTCAACGATTGCAGCATTTGATTTAGGTTCTGAAAAATGGTTACGGAACAGTGTGCAGATAACCAACATAAGCGATAGACACTGCAAATATATGAACAGAATAGTAGGCAACGTTGTGCAAGGAGTGTATATGAGAATACACACGCACAGGACGAATTTACTATTAGAAGCACTAGACACTTGTTTTTAGAGCGGGGATAAATGAAGCTGAAAATGAGCAGAATAATAAGCAATAGTAATGTATCAGCAACCAACAACTTTGCAAGCTGCTGAACTTACAGCGAAGCGCACAAGTTTTCTCCCCGGTTGAATGGAAGAAAGGGGTGGCAACGGAAGGTCCAGAAGAACAGGGTCGTAAGGTCACAGGGGTGTCTCCTGATACCCCTGTGAAGGTCTCGCCCGCACGAGAGACTGGCAAAGGATTTCGCCAATGTAAGAAGCGGTTTTGCTAGCTTACAAAATTGATTATAGATGCAATAATAAATAAATGCAGAATATCAGTATTAGGATTGAATGGAAAGGGAGAGCGAATTATTTATTTAATGTAAGAAGTCGTAGTCGTCAGTTCACACTGACGAGATATTTGTGCATTGTCAATAGAATTGCATGTCCATGTGTGTGTGTGTGTGATAATGTGGTGACGATCTCGGGGCTGTGAGGGCAGGAACTGGTTCTGTAGGTACTCGATGGATGATGACGATGAGTAGATCCTGAATGGTGATGATGATGATAAAGAAGTGCAGCGATGGTTGTGTAACAAGCGCTATTTGTATGGAGCTTGCTTACTATGGTTATAGGATGCAGTTTAAATAATATGCAGAATGCAAGGAAAAATAAGATTATATATTTTAAAGAGAGCGAATTTATTTATAAGTTTATAGTCGAAGTCGTCAGTTCACACTGACGAGAGATATTACAATTGTGCATGGTCAATTGCATAGAATATTGCATAGTGCATGTATGTGTGATGTTGTTGCGATGATCTCGGGGCCGTGAGGGCAGGAACTGGTTCAGTAGGTGCTCGATGGTGGGATGAAGACGAAAGATCCTGAATGATGACGATAATGTGCAGCGATGGTTGTGAGCAAGTTGGATTGCTCAAGATCATGCAGTGAGTGCATGATGATGATTTTAAGTTGATATTACAGTTGTGAGCAAATTGAATTGCTCATGATCATGCAGTGAGTGCATTGATGCTTTTTGAGAGGATGTGTAGAAGAAAGATTGTCTCGAGCAGACTTAAGCACTATAGAGAAGGGCGAAGCAATATCGTCAAACAGTAATCGTCTAGCGTCGAAGGAGTCAATGTTCTGTCTGCGCCAGGACAACCATTCATTGCGTGTCCACGCACACATTAGACAAAATTTTGATGGATCCGATTTTTTGAGGAAACCACCATCAGGGCAAGTTGCAGGATCACGAAGAAGTGGCCGAAATATATCATCATCCACAAAAGGATAGATGAGCAAGAAGCGAAGAAGCGAATGGAACGCATCGGGATTTTTGGCGAATTGGTTGAATTGCTTGGCGATGAAGAACGACAAGTACAATTCGTCATTACGACAGTTGTTTAGAGGATTATTTTATTGTTCGACGATGGCAGCTTCGGATTTACGGGTAGGAAATTGAATGGAACGGGACCAAGCGTCAATATAATGGTACAGCGCGTCAAAGTCGCGTAATGTATAGATCGCGGTGAAAGGAGGGATTTTATAGAAGGAATGGAGATGACAGTCAAAAGGATATTTGTATTTGTCTATAGTGCTGAAAGGAGGCACGTAGTCTTGGTCATCAGGAGCATCAGATTGTCTAGTACAAGTGTGTGTTTTAGTGTGCTGTCTATATCGTGCAGCGTCAGAACGGTCACGTTCGGCTTGTATGGCAGTATAAGGAGATTCAGTCCTAGGATATGGTCTAAAAGAATGTCAAGTAGTAAAGGCGGAGTCGAGTAAGGGTCCGGATCCGCGTCTGAAGGTGTGAGCCGGAGAAGGTGGCTGAGGATACCTTCGAGGAATAGGAGGAGCACCGTCAAAAGTTAAGTCATCGTAAGAGCTGAGTACTGAAGGAGTCAGTACGCCGGGAACAATCTCGCCTTCTTTATTTGGTCGATAGATGGTCGTCAGCTGTATGTTGGGGTCAGTAGGGTGTCGTACGGAGAAGTCACGAGGGTAGTCGAGCTTCCGTAGTTTCAGTGTCAAGAAAGATAGACTTTCGTAACACTTTGTCAGGGATGTCACGTGTGGCAGGGGCCCTTAGAATAGGCATGTGAGGTCGTACATGAGGGTCAAATGCGAAGTCGGAAAGTCGAGAAGGTTGCGATACACGAGGGTAGACTCGTATACGCTTAGGTGTGTTTGGTCTGTCGAAAAAGTTGCGTTGCATTGCTAACGCACAGTGCTTAAATGTACACAAAACGAAAGAAGCAAAGTGGTTTGCACACAGAGCGTGTGACGTCAAGAAGAAGAAATGAAAAGAACAAAGAGCGAGTTGCTATGCGAAGGAGGTGGGGTATCGTGAACTCACCACAAGCAAGGTAGCTTTTGCATGCACAATATGGCAATTTTTATGAACTTTAAACTTTAACATTTGAAACTGTAACTACACCAATTTCTAGAGCGAAGAAGCGATGCAATGATAAATAGTTTAAAACTACTTACAAGCGCACAGGTCCAAGCTCCGGGTTATTTGGAAAAGGGTGGCAACGGATGATAACGATGGAAATAAAGGGAAGATTCCAGGGGCGATGAAGGGGTCGGTAAGGTCTCCCGCCTGTCCTAGACTGTGCAGGAATTCGCCAATGAAAGGATGCTTTCCTCCAGGTCAGCTTTGAGTGAACTTAGATGATGATAATAATTTAATGACAATAAATGCAGCGCAAGCAATATGTAATGAATAAGAGAGGTACTAGCTTTATTTAATAGAAAATGAATGTTGAATGCGGAGAACTCAAATGGTCAGCCGAGACTGGCCTTTAGATTAGAAAATGCAGAGTTGCATATTATTATTAGGTAGTGTATGTGTAACTAGTATGTATGTTTGTGTGTTGCTGGGTAAATGTTGCTGCTGCTGATGATGATGAGTATCTGCTGCTGCTGCTGCTAAGGCTGGGGAGGAGGACAGCTGTTGTTGCTGTTGTTGTGCATGATTATTATTGCGTAATAATCCATTGTCATTACACTCTGCTTGTCCATTATACTGTCCTAACAAGGATGGAAAAATTACTTGAAAGTTTGAAAAAAATGTACTTTTTCGAACTTTGGAAGTGGTCTTTAAAATATAATTATGTAACAAATATATAATTTGTTAAAATTGAAAATTAAATTGTATTTTCAAGTACAAGTACTTGAAATAAATGTATTTAATATTTGATTTATATGAAAAAATTCATATTTAGAAATGCTTTAGACATATTTTTATAAGTAGCATGTAACCAGTTTCCTTTATGCAGCTTCTAGCGTTCTTTTGCAATTACCATATGCCAGGCAATAAATTCCGAGCGTAGGTCTAATGCTTTGCAGTTTTCTCTAAGTAAACCGATTTTATTTGTTAGGAAGAAATCATGGTCTTTACGCGTTTTACAAATTTATCAAGTAGTTGAAGTGGTGGAGTAGTTTATGCTAATGCTGGTGTCTGTCCGCATAATAAAGTTGATGAAAAACATTAATAGTTCGAATCGAAGTTTCTATATTGAGTAAAGACCATGACTTTTTCCTAAGAATTTAATGCGTTTGCCTCTAGAGAAAACTGCAAAAGAATAGTCATATGCTTGGATTTTTAGCTTGACCAACTCTCATTGTAAATGACGCAAGAAATCGCATTTGGGAAAATCGTTAAGGGGCATGCAAAATAGGTCTATAAAGCATTTTTGAATATAAATTTCAAGCGCTGTAGATGGAAACTACTCCTAGTAATATCTTGCTATTATTATTGACTCCAAAAATCTTTAATCAAAATGTAAAATATGACTATTCATTACTTGCATATTTTTTAATCTATTCATTTAAAAGTCAAATTAGTGATAATCCAATTTTGCCAGAAAACTCAGGTTAATACAATTAATTATATGCATATTGACAGTAATAAGGCCAAGACTTTAAATATTTGTAATTAAGTTTTAGTCGTCAATCAAAAAAGGCAGTTTTAAGACAAATCTTTTTAAAACGCTTCACAGACAATAATTTTCAAACGAATTTGTTAAGCTAAATACCTAAAATGTGTAAAAAATTTGTTTAAAGGATGATTTTTGTGTATGATAAAATATAAATAAAGCAGTGCTACTAATTAAAGTCAGTAAATGCAAATGAGTATGTAGACTAGACACAGTGTGCGATATGAAAACCGTTTGCACATTTGGATTTCTAGGACTCATATTGACTTAGGATTTTTGCTTTGAAAGATTATAAACCGTATTTTGGTATGAAATCGTCGGGTCAAAAAATGCTTGAAAAATTATTTATTTCCTACGTTGCTATAACTTTACGGCGAATATTTGCAAATATAGTAATAGGTCCATTCCTGAATTTAGACGGTAAAGGTTACCTGGAGTACTCCGCGTTGTATAAGTCTCAAAACCTTTTGATTCCTCTTGATTGCGACACATTTGGAGCATTTTCAAATTTATGTACATTTTTGCCGCCTTACCGCAATGTTAATCTATTGCTGCTATACACGGAATTTCTTTAAAAACTTCACTGAAAAATACATTTTCTCTCTGTAAAACACTAGCTTAGGATCTGCTGAATAGAAAAACTTTCATCTGAGAAAATTTTTGTGGTCATCAGAGTGGTAGATTTGGGCATCACTTTTTAAGTTTTTTGAATGTTTTTTTGTGCTCAGTTGTACACAATGGTTTTATTCGTTACTTCTAATTCTTGACATGCAATGTGATTATTTTATTTTACCCTCTATGGTTAAAAGTTTGATGGGGTACAAAATGTTAGGGTGAAATTTTAGTTTTTTGGCAGGAGCAACCATTTTTATAAAAGAAGCTGTTTAAACGCTTCTATTTTATTTGCGACGTCCATTTAGTCAGCAGACGACCTGAATCGTTTTAAAATCGTCTGTATTTGTTCAATAATATTGTGTGATGATTCTACATAAGCCAAGTTTGTGATTTCCTCCTATTGAATGTTTTTATTGGTGTTCATAGTAAACTTATCAGCTAAATTTACATAATAGAAAATAACTCGTTTGGCGGACACTTTTTGACAGTTCGTTTCATGGTGTTATGTGTAGAACAGAAACACAAATGGAGAATGACAAGTCAACTCGAGTCTTGGGAATCCGAATATGCAAACGGTTTTCATATCTAACACTGTGTCTTGTCTACATACTCATTTGCATTTACTGACTTTAATTAGTAGCACTGCTTTATAATGCATGTGGCAACAAAAATAAAGACATTTTGATGGAGCATTGGTACGTATTGACTACATTGCCTATTTTCTATGAAGGTTAATAAAATGAATTGATATGTCATTAGACCAACATCTTCTTTCTGAAATTTCAGACTCTTTTTTGAAACTTGATAAAATAGTTACCGCATAGGTCAGATTATTCAAACCGTAAAGGCAAACTCGCAAGTGTTGAACGAAAAACATTTGCAGCGAAGACAACGTATCTACTCCAAGTACGCTGACATGTAAATGACAAAAATAAATAAATAACTAGTTTCAAACCATCTTCAATACATCATAATAACTTAAATAATGTACACCTGGGTCTTCTGAGTTTCAAATAAAAAACGTTTAGAAAACTAATACTTCAGTTTTTTAAATGGCAAAAGTGTTTTTGCAGTTAGTTGATGTCCAAGCGTTGTATAACGCAAACAATTCAAGCACATTTTCATACACAATTGTCACGTGTGTGGTAGCATATGAAACAATTCAATATTTAGAAAGCAATATTAGATGAAAAAATGTAAAGCAGTCAAAACTGGTTTAATTTTCAAATTTGTCCTTGTTTGGCTCCACTAGGTTCACTTCACCTATGTTGTGTAAGTGGTTGGTAAATAGCATACAACGTTTATGCTCATAAACTGGAACACCGTTAAGCTTTTTTAACTTTACGCAAACCTAATTTAATTTTCCCATTAGGCTCTCACTGTACGTAACAACAGTTTAAACTTAATTGATATAAAATTTGGTGTTTTTCGTCTATCAATCAACTTTGAAAATGGACTACGAATTTTTGATAAAAACGAATGAAAATCAACTTTTCTAACTTGTACTTGCTATCGGTTGAATTTACATTTAGTTTAATAAAACAGATTTTCTCAGTGCACTTGTAACCTATCATTTTGTCTACTTCTTGCAGTTATGACTGAGTTTTATTAAAACAAAATAGACTGTCAGGAATATCTTAGTCGTTTGGATAACACTACCTTTGTAATCCAAGTTTTGGTTAACTGTTCAACTGCTTTTCAGGGAAAACGCATAATAAAGAAAATGAAAGGACGTGAGTAATTTGGTAAACGAGTTAATTTTTGATCGCCAAATGTCGCCAAGTGTTTATGATTTCGTGGCAAGCCACAACATTAAATTACGGGATTTCTTTTCCTTTTTGTAAATTGGTAACGGAGTGGTAACGCATGAAGGCAGAGTTGCCTAATTGATGTGTTTCTTGCTGTGAAGCTCCGCAGACTTTTTCCGTGTATTCCTTGTAAACTCTAGAATACGAATATGAACATACTGCTAGCTGAATAAAAAAGCTTGTGTGACCGTTTTTTCCAGTTTAGATCCCAAGGTGCGTTAATCAATGTCAATTGTATGACCCTGGCTCTGTGAATTTATATGACATAAGCTAATAAAGCTTAACATGAAAAAGGCATTAGCATTTACCTGGCTGAGAATTCCTTTTACACAGCGGAGTTGCATCTTAATTATTTATCCAATTTATGATTTTCGCAAGAGTTTGAAATTAAACCGAAAAAACCAAAAGGAAAGTGAAGTGTGGTAGTTTTCATTTAATGATCACCATTTAATTGGTAACGTAATTACTTTCGTTCATAGGATAGGGCTATTCCAAAAAAATGTAAACCAAAGCTAATTTACTTTTAACCTTTGAGGTCAAGAACACCTGCTTTTTAATTAGTGTGATTCACATTTTGTAATAAACATCACCGTTTGACTTTCATGCAAAACTGTCTTTTTAAATTCGATTTAATGACCTTGAGTGGGGACTTTATTTCATGACATAAATTTTTCTCAAGTTTCGGAATAAATACCACTTACCGACAGCAATAAATGTGGTAGGCTAGCACGTAAGTAAAATTCGCCGATCTAAGTTTTGTTGAGCGACGTTTTAGGTACTATTGCCGTTAGAACCCGAAAAATTTGCAAAAAATACTTATGGATCCGATCAGTGTTCTCGTCAAAAACTGATGCATGAAGTATGTTATTCTTATGCACTTGAGGACAAAACAACTTACATGATCACAGTAAGAACTGTTGTAGAAACAATTTTTGCGCCATTGGTTCTCATAAATCAATAAAAAACACCAGGGACGCCGAATACTTTTTGAAACAAAAAAAACTGAAACTGGCTGAATCATGGCTGTATCAAATTGACTGATAACAATTAGTGATGATGTAAGGTTGTTAACTTGATTTCACAGGCGTTTGAAGAAATGAAGTCTGGGACTCCTCTGTTGATTTCATACTCATGTGATCCTTCTCATGGTGAAGATACCGAAGATTTTATTCGATAACTGCTCATTCGTTACTCCACAAATGGATTTTTTTGCAACCCGTTATCCCTCTTAGCTGAAATTCTCAAGGGTTTGAAGCGAAATAGGTAAGTATGGGAAGAAACATTGCGGATAGTGAAAAGGCAGCATACAGCAGCATATGGCAATTCAATATTTTCCACATGAAACAGTTTAAAATATTATAATGAAACGACGTTTACAAGTACCAGCGTGACGTATTTTTGATTGAAATAATCAGCGGCAAATAATTCAAATAAGCCGGAGAAAGTATTGTGGTTTCATTTAATTTGAGTCAAAGTATTCAATAAACGTATTTGCATCAAGGCTCAGCAATGCATTTATAACACAAAAGTTCTAATAAAAAGAAAAATGATTTTTTGAGCAAAAAAACCAAAACAATAATTTAACTTGATTCCCATTTCAGAAAACGTTGCTGTATTTATTAAGCAATAAATTGACAAACAACATTGCAATTTATATATTTTGATGTATTTGGTTGTCTGCTGAGCTTAAATGTTATTCAATAAAAACATTTTTATGGCTTGCGTGAACAAACCAGCACAAATTATTTTTCTGCAGTGCATAGTGAAGTAAATCCACTCACAAAAAATTCATTGATTTCAATGATGCCTTATTTTCTGTTCATTTTTAAATGTCACTTTCACTTCGCAATTATTCGTGTTTGTGTAATATTTTATGCGAAAATTGGACCATTTCCGATTTATTTTTACAGTCAATACCAAAAACTTTAATGCCTTATGTCTCTTTATGCAATAAGTAGCTTTCTTTGCAACAAACGTGAGTACACTCGCGCAAGTAAATCCAGAGTTACGCTGAGTCTATCGACGAGACACAGGCACATGCAATCCCTAGTTACCTCAGCAGCAAATTAGCAGTCTCATGTTCCGGCAGCTGGTCACAGGAAATTATTAAAATGATTTTTCAATTAGAATTAATTTTTGAACTCAACAGAGTAAAAGTTTGAAAAAGAGAAAAAGAAAACACTAATTTAAGAAATTACAAATGTCCACATTTTCTCATAATGCCCCTGACATCATATAATTTTAATTTTATTGGTATACCAAAGACAGTAGTAAATTAAACGATTTGTGTCCATAATATTGGTAGCATAGTAGTAGTGTGTTTTGATACTTTTCATTACGGCCATAATGCAGCAGTCACCATATAATTTAAATATGCTGACATGCCCTCAAAAGGAAAATTCCTGGTACAGACACAAGGTCCAACACGAAATTGAGCATATCTTAGAGACTTAACTTCCCTTTTTATTTCCTTAGCTTCTGACGACGATTTACTTGAAACTTCCTTAACTTGTATTTTAAGTTGAACGAAAAAGTTTGATACGGAATGGTCTAGTTTGGAGAGGGCATAAAATGAATGCGACCAGGAAAGTACGTTGGCCTATAGAATAAAAAACAATTTTACTCTCTTCCACAACCAAATCATGACTTAACATTCTTTTCAATTTCTTACCAATACATCCATCACCTCGTCCTGCACATCACCCCATTGCCCTCCTGATTTCCAAATTTGGAAAGCTGAAAGTGCCTGAGCAAACTGTTGCGTACCAGCAATTAAGCAGTAGGCCAACAGATAGTTACTAAACCGAGTTTGGCAAAGTTGTGCAATCATCCATTCCAACTGCTTGTAATCTTTAAACACCCTTTTTATTTCACTTTCTTTTCCATTGCTTCTTTCCAACAGTTTCGTAAGACCTTGCACACAGCA
>JAANSP010003061.1:0-11854 GCA_036850745.1 Homidia socia
TCATAGTCCCCATTTTGTTTGCCATCTTGTCCTTTTGCATTTGCAGTTCCAAGACTTTAGATCTCAAAGAGCCTACTTCGGTATGAGCAACGATGGCTTCTACGATTTTTGCAAGTACCAAATCTTCCAAATCGGATCTTGTCATTTTTCGAATAACTTTCCCAACAGATTCCTTTTCTTCTTTGGACATAGCACCGTTTTCATCCACTTCCATGATTTCGTCTTCATCTTCTTTACGCGGTCTTTTGGAATCACTGACACCAGAACAATCATCATCATCAAGCACGATTATGTCATCCTCATTGTCAGCTACGGTCGTTGCTGAAGATTTCGTCTTGGCCGGGTCTGCCACTTCTTCCTTACGTGGCTCATTTGTTCCGTCATCCAACTTTTCTTCTTTTATTTCAGTTTCTGCATCAGATATTGAACCGTCTTCGACAGTATGCGTTTCTAAAAAATTGCACACATAACAGAAAGTTCCATTGGTGCGTTGTTTGAAGGCAATCATAGAATAGAAGGATGAAATGAGGGCATTTACAGGTTATCATTTGCATTGAGATTGGGAATATTGGGATGTGGGTGCGCATAATCTATACACGGCTATTTATGATGAAAGTCTCATGAAACCCCTTCATTGGCTTTCAAACCCCGTGTGCACTTTTAGCACCAACCGAACCTGCTCACCACTACCACCAAACAAACATCATATTGATGATAAACCATCCGACCAACTGACCAACCCCCCCCCCCCATCGCTACCTGATTACATTACTATACATATTTAATGACAAGACCCCCGCACCTTTACTTTCAAAACATCCAAATAAAGATGATGTCCACTGGGATTTGAGATGCTAGAGTTTGTAAAATTGCTTACTACATCAGTAACAGTTTTTTTTATAAAATCAAATTAAGTTTATTTTTTAAATGATTGTTGTACGCCTAATGCAAAATTTAAATTTTCTAGTATACAAAATTGTCACAATACAAACAACGTACAATCGAAGAAAGCAACATGGCGACATGTTACTCTATGGTTGGCGGCATTCACATACTACGTACACATTTTCGTGATAATTTTTTAACCAAAGAAACAATTTTGATGAAATTATGATGCATACATGGAGAAGACAATTTGACTAAAACAAATCAGCAACCACCCAATCACTTACTGTCACTGTTGTTATGTTATGAATTCAAAAATGGGATCGCAAAAATTTGATGCCAGATGGTAGTGGATGCCCCCATGCGCCATGATGTTTGATTAAAAAATATCAAAGTGTAGTTTTCGCAGTTCGCACGTAATAATATTGTAATGTGACGTGTTTTACGCAGCCCTCTCAAGATGAAACTCGATAACGGAAAATCTTTTAAGTATTTACGATAAAATGTAGAACCGGATGGTGTGGTGGTTAACTTATTATAAAACAAAATTTCAGTATGACTGCTTTAAACCAAATGATGCTTTGGATGCGCCAATATGACAAAACATATTTTGAATATTCTACATACTTCAATCCAACATGTAAAATTATTATGATTTTTAACCAACCTGGTGTTATATTTACTGTGGGCTCGGGCTCGGGTACGGCTCCACTTTCTTCCAGTTTTGTTACATCTTCACTGACCTCAGTGACCTCTTCCGACTCCGGAAGTTGCACTTGAGCTTCTGAACTTTCACTCTGTTGCTGTGGTACCACGGGGGGCATCTCCTCATCCTCTACCCCGCCTAAATCAGTAAGTGCTGGCGCAATCACCACTGGCTCGGTTTCCATCATGTTTACTAATTTTGGTATAAAATGTGCTGTTCTTATTGAAAATCACACGGTAGACGTAAAATTAGCAAATTAAAAGTTATCCCTTAACCACTGACGGATGTATAAATCGAGTTTAATTCTATCATCTACTTGATGTGACGTCACTTAGTGCACACCTAGATTGGTGAGATTTTCTCCTCACTAGAGGGCTCTCTGATCTCAGCTGATACTCCCACTTTTTTTAACCAATAATCTTTCACCTAGCACAATTTATTTTTTTATAATCTTAAAATGATGTTGTTGTTTAACCACTTAATTAAGAAATTCCATATAATACAGTTGTTTAAATTAACTTTCTTCAACAAAAAATGTCACACCACACAAAAGTTTTAGTTGAACGGAACGACATCCGTAACACACAATCTTCACAACAGCAATGAACGATGCTTCTCTATTTGTATTCTGTGAGGTTGTTTGAGTTAGAGTTTTGAGTTGCTGTAGCACAGCTTCCTATGGGAGAGCAGAGCCCGACCGAGCAAGCGAATATGTACGCGAGTTCATTTCGAATTAAAATGATGTTGTTGTTTAAACACTTAATTAAGAAACTCCATTTCATACAGTTATTTAAATTAACTTTCTTAAACAAAAATATGACACACCACACAAAAGTTTTAGTTGAACGGAACGACATCCGTAACACACAATCTTCACAACAGCAATGAACGATGCTTCTCTATTTGTATTCGGTTATGTGAGCTTGTTTGAGTTAGAGTTTTGAGTTGCTGTAGCACACTGCTTGCTGTTATGGGAGAGCAGAGCCCGAGCAAGCGAATATGTATTTACGCGAGTTCATTTCGACGGACTACAAAAAGGTAAAACTTATTTTATCGAGTTTTGTGTTGAAGCAGTACAGTTGTATATTTTTTATACGACGCTACTGTTATGCCATTCTATTTTTTCTACATGTTCTGATGACGCGGCCTGTACTAATAAAGTTCTGAGGCATGTGTAGAATCTAGCATTTTGAATAATATGCTATGCATAGTGTCTGATAAATAGGCCATAACTAAAGTCGCATTTGAAACATCAAAAAAATATAAATACACTCTACACAAAATACTAAATGTTAGAATATTTTCACTTTAGTACAATTTCCTATAATTCTTTCTGGTTGCTACTCGAGTACAAATATTCTATAACCTAGTAACAAATAATAATAATAATAGCAACTTATTTATTTTAAAACTATTAAATAAATAGTATTTATTCTGCAATTTATATGCATTAATATGCATTAATATAAATAAACGTAATATTTATTTAAAGGTAAATTCATCACCAGAGTACCTCTCACACCTTTCAATTCAACATTGATTAAAATATTTAAAATCATAAATGATGTAGGTAGGACTAGGCATTAGGTTCGTCATTTACGTCATATTCATATACCAGTAAAAATAAAATTACATCGTCATCGCAACGTAAAGTACACTCACTACCTTGGAGTAGTTCACCTCATCAAATAGACATTCTTCTACCTCTATCTATATCTATATATCTTATATGTTCATCTAGTATGGGATTCTTTATCATTCTAACTAAATCATTGATCCATAATATTGCATGTACATTTTAGGGGGCGGAGATGAGGTCGGGGTGGGGCTCTCGGACAAAACTTTCCGGCGAAACCTTATAATTTTTGTACTGAGTTTTGCAAGTTGAATGACTATATTTTTAAGTATGACTTCGAAAATCTTAATGTACTGATTTTTTGCAGTTGAATGACTATATTTTTAAGTATGACTTCGAAAATCTTAACTTACCCAAAATTGTGTAATAAACCTAAAGTTAAAAGTTGAAGGCTAAGAAGGGCATGGGCAAATAGAATTATTACTTAGCAGCAGCAGGCCTTGCCTTGTAATTTCAAATAATTCATATGAAAATAAATTGCTTATTATTATAAAAATTAATTTTTTATTATTATCTTGTTTCAGGTTTTTTTGTTATTATTTCTTTCTTTACTGCATACATTCTTGTTACATGTAGAGATTAGAGATTCTTTATCAAGCTTGGGCTTATCAAGTAGTGTCAAATCTCACCAGGCAGGCAACGAAGCTTGATAGTTTATCAAGCCGTTTGATAAGCAAAAACTCCATTGATTCAAATGGGGAGTTTTTGAAAACAAAAAAATATTTTATCTATTGAATTTTATTTATCCGCTCATTTGTTAAGAAAACTATTGTTATTTCTACGGTAAAATTATTATCAAACCGTTTGATGAATATATAAGTTTGATAGAAAATTTGATAGGCTTGATATGGAAACTCTAGTTAAATACATGTACTTAGGTAGACTTTTCTCTAAGTAGTCATGCCATGCACAAGACTCCCTAGAGATCGACAGTGCAACCGAAGTCCATATCATCGAAGACAACTACAACTAAACTATGGCTGAAAGACGCGACAGGTAGAGAAGATTTTTACTGCGATTTCTGGGGCGGCAGGCGCACATACGGTATGAGGTCGGTCGTCAGTCGTCACCTCTTTCCTCCTCTACACAGCCCTTGGATGGCGAAAAAACCGACTGCTGTGACTAAGATTCGATCCGGTATACCTTCCATCCACAAGACTGTCCTGGTTTTTATCAGAACAAGACAAGATGCAATTGAAATGTCTGGAAGTAGCGAAAGCCATGCAGAATATGTAAATAAAACTTCCAAAATTCTTTAAGGTTTTTCCAAGATAACTTCTAGATTGTCGCATGGTGTTTGGTGTTATGCAAAATATCGAATTATAATAATCACTATGCTCAAACAATAGGTAATTACTTACTAATTGTGCTATACGCATCGTGCACCGATGAAATAAAATGAATAATTGAATCGTATATTATACTTTTGTAGTCATTAAAGTTTTATTTTCCGGCAATTTTCAAGCACGCACGAATACAATTTACTTGGATATTATACCTTGTAAATACTTGTGTAATTTAAAAATCCAGTTTCAGTACAGACGAGATTTTCTTTCCTAAATAGTTTGAAACTTGAAAGTGATCCTGATCCTGAAGCTTATGTACTTTTAGTTTTGTTTTTTGACCGTGTTGAGTTGTAGTAACAATTTTTGAAACGTACAAGATATTTAATTAATTAGTCTGAACATTCACCATTCACGTCAAAGCGATATAAAAACCTGCTACACATTTTATATATCTTAAATACTTTTACATCAAGCTATAGATATTTCATTAAATCGTTTGCAGTGTTATTATCTTTAGTGTGTATCAGAGGTTGGATTTTATTTCATGAAAACTGAAACCGATTATATAAGAAATGCGCCAAGATGGATTGGCATTTTTTGCAATTTATTTTTTCCACCTTTTCTACACTAGTTTCTCCAGGACTTACAACGTTGCAGGTAAACTTACAATTTACAATCAATATTTAGACTGCCTGCTGGATACTTATGGAACATTTGTAATGTTTTGATCATTAAAGTTCTAACATTTAATTACGTACGAGAATACAATTAATTTACGAAACACAAATGTCAATAATACGATACGATAAGATAAAACGTAAAAATCGAAATGTAAATCTATTCATCGAAATTTCTTGCTATCTAAAATTATACTAAAATATACCTATACAGTTTACTGGGTGGAAACAAAAGTCTATCTCTACGACAAGGAAAACTTTCATCAGTTATTAATGTTGCATGGAGAAAAGTACACAGGACACGGCACATTGATAATTTACACGCTACGTACTTAAAGTACCAAAGTCAAATACAGTAATTTACATAAATATTTTTTGTTACAAAAATTACAACAAAGACAAAATCTAATAATAACAAACTCTTATCTTGAAATGCTAACCCATCAGCATATTTTTTACTCAAAAAGTCATCTCCTAGCAACTTTCAAGTAGTTTGGGGCATTTTTTACAAATAAATATTATAGATACAACAATGCACAACATGATTAAGTTACAATATACATAGATTTACTAACTTTAAAGTACAGCGATAGGTTTACAATAACATTGAAAAATGTTTGTGAAAAACGTAAAAATGTTTACAGCAAGTAGACTTTTTTATACAATTTTCTTGTTGAGGAATAATTATACAAGGTGCTATGTATTTGCTACAAGTTTACCGCTATAAAATAGTAAGTTTGTAAGTTAAGTTGTTCCTTGCAGTAAAATGCAAACTGTTAATGAACTTTAAATACTTGACATGTTTTTAATAAAATCTGATATTTGTTGTTTTTAAATTATTTCATATAAGTAGTAGTATTTAATATCCTGAAGCTTCTTTGTACTCTGACCCTTCGAGCGTGAAAAAGTCCTCAAGTTTCCACTGGAGTGTTTCGAACGTTGGTCTTTTCATCGGATCGGAGTGCCAACACTCGAGCATGATATCGTATAAACGGTCAGGACAATTTGGCGGACATGGCATTCTGTAGCCGTGCTCAACTTGATGAAGAACTTCGGCATTTGTCATTCCTGGATATGGAATCCTTCCGTAAGTTACTAATTCAGTCAGTAAAATTCCAAATGACCAAACGTCTGACTTGATTGAGAATTTTGAGTAGTTGGCCGCTTCTGGTGCAGTCCACTTTATA
Source organism: Homidia socia (assembly GCA_036850745.1). Classification (NCBI taxonomy): domain Eukaryota; kingdom Metazoa; phylum Arthropoda; class Collembola; order Entomobryomorpha; family Entomobryidae; genus Homidia; species Homidia socia. The sequence goes on from JAANSP010003061.1 coordinate 6,378, forward strand.
GGAAACCGAGTACCTAGAATAAATCAAATTGTGAAATTAGCTTGTTGGAAATAATAAAAATTTCACAAATTGTGATTCACAAACGAGCTTTGTTTAGTCAGATAATCTGACTCAGATTATGTTTGGGCATCATCTCTTTAAGCTTTCGTGTAGCTGATGAGCTACACAAATAGGCACGCTGAACGCTTCTCTTTGTTCTTTTAAGTCGCGTTTTTTGTGTAAAAATGCAGTTAAGTACGAACCCTGCATGTTAGAGTTTTTTTGGCTGAAGCAATCATCAATTATCTTTCAAGTGTGAATCCCTTTGCTAAGAAGGCTACTTAAGTAGCCATTTTGTATTTTTAAGGCATTCTATTCACTTACCCAGTCTTGCTTCATATTCGTCTTCCTTGATCAGACGCGCGAGACCAAAGTCAGCAATCTTTACAGTGTTTGACTCTCCAACCAACACGTTTCTAGCTGCTAAATCTCTGTGAATGTAGTTTTGTGACTCCAGGTAGGCCATTCCACCGGCTATTTGAGCGGCCATGTCAATTAGCTGAGGGAGCTGCACAAACAAATTAAACAACATTAGTATGCATTTATTTTAAGACAATGACTCATGGCACGATGTACGCTTCAATCGTCAAGAATCCTCGTCATACTTTTTAGTAGCTTTGGTCAATTCTTCCCCTAACTTTGCTTCAATTCTATGATAAAAGTCAATGCCACACCAATCGTCCAGTCAGAGTTCTATGAGTCATTTCATTTTACTTATCAACCAATTTATACTTATCTGTATTTATGTAATCCCCAAAAATAACCTACTCACTCATTGCTAATTACAGTGCCTCATCATAATTGGAAACAGTACTCGCTTAGGCATAGTAGTTTATTTTCAAACCGCTGCTGTTGCTGCTAATGCTACCTTGAATAAAAGCAGCTTAGCATGCGTATGCGTTCCTTAACGCGGTAACTGGTAACCTTACAAAAGAAATCAAGGTATCATCATCAGTACTTCCCAAAACTCTCTCAAGAACAATTGATTTCAGATCAAAGTATAGATATTAAAAAGCCTGATAAGGATTCCATTATCAAAATCATCGAGAACTATGACCATCATTATTGCAGCTTTACAATCCTCCTGCCCTTTGGCAAGTAGTAAGGCTCAGTCAAAGTTCTCATAAATCATTAGAATATTATGATGGTCCTACGTGCAAAAGTTTAATTTAATACGCTCCTGTCGCTCCTACGTTCTCTTGATACAACGCTGTATTATTACAACAGCTTAGCCAAGAGAAATCAAGGTATCATCAGTACTTCCCAAAACTCTCTCAAGAACAATTGATTTCAGATCAAAGTAGAGATATTAAAAAGCCTGATAAGGATTCCATTATCAAAATCATCAGGAATCATGACCATCATTATTGCAACTTTACAATCCTCCTGCCCTTTGGCAAGTACTAAGGCTCAGTCAATGTTCTCATAAATCATTAGAATATTATTATGATGGTCCTACGTGCAAAAGTTTAATTTAATTCGCTCCTGTCGCTCCTACGTTCTCTTGATACAACGCTGTATTATTACAACAGCTTAGCCAAGCCATAATTTGCACGTCATCTTTATATTCAACTTGATCACGATTCGTAAAGAAGAATGACTCATCATCAAAATATGAAACGATGCTTAATACTAGTAATTTTCAGCCATACCATGAAAGGGAAAAACTCTCATTTAAGTAACACATTATTTTCGAGAAGGTTGTGTTGAATACAGAAGGAAATGAATGAACACAACAGCAGAATAAAAAGAAGACACATTAAGTGATACATTATCATAGAAAATCATTTTTGGTTGTTGGTGGACAAGGAAACACCATTGAAAGAAATTTGGAACTGAACTGACATTTGCATACACGTTAATCTAACTTTTTACATGGTAGGTGACGAATAGTGACGATGGTGATTGTGATGCGATCTAAAGTGCTAGCTAGCTATTAGCTAACACTAGAAATGTATAATCAGACAAATAATAGACAGCAACAGCAAATTTTTGAACCATAAAACATTCTGGAAATGACAGGGATCTTATGTATTAGTAGCTCCACGTTGACGTTGAATATCTTTGCAATTCTGCGTTCAAAAGGAAAATTCAAAGAGAATATACAAGTCGAATGAAGCCATTTATTTTATGGCACGCTAAGCTTAGTCCTTATATTTGAGTTTTTAAAATGCAAGTGATGCAGAAACTTTGCTTGGAAAAATGATGTCATAAGCATTAGTTTTCTAAAAATGAGCATGTCGTAATGTAGTTGTCTGTAACTAATGATCTATACATGATGACGTTAAATGCTTGAGGGGATGGGGATGGTGGTGAGTTTGCAATTTTTAGCGTATAAAATTCATTCTTATTTCTGCAGTCACCCAATTCTCCAAATTAATCCATCCTTGACGAGGATTGGTTGACATTATTTTTTATAAAGCTTTTAATAAAATATAATTTTAAATGTTCATTGATTCATAAGGAGAAAACAAGAGTATTATTACCTTCAACATTCTGCCTTTTCCACTGAGATACTCCAGGAGTGAGCCATTTTTCATGAAGCTCAGTAATAATGAAAATGGGCTCTTCCAGCGTGCACACAGCGTACAATTGAATAAGCTTAGGGTGTCGTAGTTTCTTCATGATTTGTGCTTCAGCCAAAAAGTCTTTGGGATCCATTGTGCCTGTAAAGTAATAGAGAAACAAGAAAAAATAAATTTACCACGGAGGAATAATGAAAGTAAACCGAGAGAGGCCTGCAGTTCAGCAGCATTCTCTAGCACTAGCAAAGGCGTGAACATGAACATTTTATAAATTCCATGAAAGATTAACAGAGCGCCTACATAGCTGGAAATGAGTGTAATCGTTGTAAATATCAATTTTCTTTGAAAAAAAAAGAATGTGCTTTTCCAACGAAATTATCCAGAAACAGCAACTCCATCTTGTTTTACACATCTTATTCTCAGAGAAAGAGCAAAGCCATTTTTTTCATGGAACAATACAGCACATTCAGCAGCAACAGAGGCAACCGAAAACGGGAGGAAATGATAATCTACCGGATAATATCCGCTCTGTTGCTCCGTGCATCACATTTATCTTGGTAAAAATCCCATTTACTGCTGAGAAATGTTTTATTCAGCCATTCCACAAAAGCTATACGGAGAGAAGCATATATATGCAGGCATAGTACTTTCTCGCATTAATTTAAACGCATATGAGCTCTTTTATTCTTAGAAATGTGCAAACGCAATCTCATTCCAGAAAAACACTTTCTCTCTCATCTTTGCTTCTAGAAACACTTGACATAATATGTTTGGCCTACTTCCGCTTTCTCCTTCCCAGACTTTCATTTCATCTCTTGAAAGTGCTTACTCTGTAGTTCTGAGAAGTACAGACAGAGCATTTAACAATAGACAGAAAATGTTCTACTTTTTACCCGGAAACGAGAGCGAGTTACAGCTTCATCTTGTTATGGATACGCCATTGTTTAACTTTTGTCTTTAATAAAAAATAGTAACGAGGGAAATGAAAGTTTATTATTTTTAGTAACATACCTGGTTTTAGAGTTTTTATAGCGACTGGAGTAGTGTTGTTCCACAGGCCTTCCCATACTTCTCCAAACTGGCCGTGGCCCAACTTGCGAAGGAATTTCAGGGAGGATCGATCAATTTCCCATTGATCTCTTGTGTTGTGCGACAGTCCTCCGGTTACTGGCTTCTCCACCTGAATGCATGGCTTTCTCANGAGGATCGATCAATTTCCCATTGATCTCTTGTGTTGTGCGACAGTCCTCCGGTTACTGGCTTCTCCACCTGAATGCATGGCTTTCTCAGATTTACACAAAGACCATCTGCATCTTTCGAGTAGTGCTCGACCAGCTCTTGAAGTGTGCGGAAGGTTGTGCGTCTGGCAATGAAGAAACCTCCTAGAAAACATAAAGATATTTTGTTTGAAATATTGCTCTGCAGTTTCAATTTTTTACATTCATACAAAAACCAGAAAGATCAGAAATAGCCAATGAAATCCTTTTAATTCTAAAGCCATTTTAAGCAACCAACTTTTTTATCATTTTTTTCAGTAAAAGTTACATGGAACAAGAATGCATACCAATTTTAATATTTCTTGTACATAAAGACGGTTAGCATGCAATAAAAATAAGCATAGTGAAAGGTCACAAATTCCGTCATCTTGTCACCATAAAGCAGTCCGCTTTTATTATATGTTCACATGAGATCTTTGCAAAAACCAGAATTTTATTTTTCAAGCTTCTTTTTTATTTCGATGCAAGCCGATATTCATCAATGAGGTGAGCATGATGCCAGTAAAGCACTAATAATCAAGATGACAATAAATATTGCATTATGACGACGGCTCTGCATGCCTGCCAGCTAAAACTGGTAAAACTCCTAAAAGAAAACAAAACTAACTTGATCGGACAGTGCGATATCATAAGCTTCTGTAAATATCTACAGCTTTTGTATTTAATTGTAGAGACAAGCAACGTGACGAATTCCTAAAATTTGCATATTTGTTTTGTTGCTAAAAAGTTGCCAAAAGCTGTGTGTGTAGGAGGGAGTGCCCAAGTCACGAGTAAAAGTCATTTTATGGTATAAATCAGCCACACTATTGTTGGTACAACAAAGCGGTGGTGACGACCACTGCTGTAGTGTGCACACTTTTTCCATAATTTTTATACAAACTTTCCAATCCCCCCAATGAAATGGACATTGATTTGTTGTCAGTTTTGTCATTTTACAAGTACAAATATTGCATGGAGCACAATACTGCTTTTATGGTCATTTTGCGGATGCGCATATACGGTAACCCTTGAGCAAAATAACGAACGGGTTCAATAGGGACGTATGATATGAAAGTGTGTCTAAACAAAAAAGCAAAACTTGAAATACATAATAGCAAACTCGATTTTTCAACTCGTCCTGTCCTAGAATGACCTTCATCCATCCTTTAATTTCATCGGCGGTATATGCTCACTCTCAGAATTGACGGATGTGCCTTTATTTAAATAGAATACATAAAAAGTGTTGTGCTTGATTTACATACATCCGGTGAGTGGAATAAATCATGAAACTTGTTGGTTTTTTAGAGAAAAATGCAAACTTCCTGTCATCTCTCCAAAATTGAATAGGATGAAGGTTGAATTTGATACTAGCTATAGCAAAGGTTTTTTTTCGAACAAGGCTTTTGATTAAAGTCCAATTTGTAGATTTATTGGGTTCATTGGCAATGGCAATATTGATGTAGATCAACACATGTAGATTTTATAACTCGACGGATTATAGATATGTTGAGCAGCATAGAGCTATACGCGATTTTTACACACTTTTCATTTCTAATCGTTTCAACAGGTAAATATTTGCTGTATAATTGGACCGTGCCTAATTTTACGTTTTCAAAACAAGGCAAAAAACAAATCAAACAAAATATTCTGACGTGTT
>JAANSP010003062.1:0-11852 GCA_036850745.1 Homidia socia
CAGAATTACAACTACAGTGGTAATCCCAATCATAATCATCAACACTACAACTGTCAATGCCCACCCCAGCAGCAAGCTGGTTCAGGTCGAGGTTCCCACCAACATCATCAACAGCAAACATACTGGCAACAAAATCACTCGCATCATCCACAACAGCAGCAGCAACAACAACAGCCACAAAATCCAAACGCTGCTACTTACGGGCAAGGTCACCACAACCAATCCCCTGCTGCTGGTGCATCCAACAATGGAACATGGAATGCAGGGTCACAACAAAACATGATGGGTGCAAATGGTCATTACCCAAACAACTGGAACTCACAATGCCACCAGTATCCCAACAATGTTCCAAATGCAGGCAACTTTAACAAGTGCTCCCAACCTCAAGCAGGCCCCGACGTCAAACCACTTAGAAGGAACCACTTGGGAAATGTGACCCATGAAATTCAGTGTCAATCAGTAACCAGTCAGAGTCAATCAAGTCAAAGAATGCCCACTGCCGTTGGACCGTGCAATCCTGCTTCAAGAGGAAATGTCAATTCGGCCGCTGCACCTCACAACCCTGGAAGCAATAATAATGCCAACCGCCTTGCATCTTCTTCTGCCAATCCACCAGTGGGCATGCGACCTGATACTTATCAAAGAACCTTGGAGTATGTTCAGCAATGCCAGCTTTGGTCATCCACTGAACACAAACTTGTTAGTAATGGCACTCCCAATGGCAGTGTCGCTCCTCCTGTAAACATGCCCAGCAATAGTAATAACCGGGATATGTGCAACCCTTTGTCCCCTGATAGTACAACCGATAGGAAACATAAGCTTACAAACATTGGAAACAAGCCTTCTGCGTAAGCAAAACTACAACGAACTTACAGAGTAGCCTTAACTGTCAACTGTTGCGTCCTTCTCAGTATGATTAGCACCATAAGCAGTGTAGGACACTTTAATTGTAATTTAAATACGAATGCAAACCTTGTGCCATGTAACTTATAAATAGTATGAATTGTGTAAGATTATTTGATGCAATTTTTAGCATGTGTGTACATTACGAATTTTAACGTATTACCCGTAACGTATTGTTAACTGCATTATGCCTTAAACTATGTTGAAAAATAATGATGTATAATGTAAAGAGTACTAATTTAAAGTTAGATATTGGTAATATTACCTGATTGTCATTGTGAACAGTTTAAAACCTTTCTTCAGCTTTGAATTCAATATTTTTAGTCTGCAAACAACCAGCAAAATAAATTTTTACGCTGGCGATGATGATATCTTACCCTTCGGTATTAGCTTTTGTAAACTATTATAGTTAATTGGACATGTTCTAGGTATATATATGTTAATTTAAAAGTTAAACCCAACGTAAGATTAGACACAAAGAAAAACAGGAACGTTTATTTTCTCTAAAATTTTACTTTAGGGTAAAAGCTATAAGAAGTAATAAAAATACAGTATCTCATTTAATCTCATTGTATTTATCTATCCATATATAAGTAGGTCTCTATAAGTGAAAACTGCTTGTGGCCTTTGTTATATCGACGTGCATTTTAATTTTTTTCAGTCTTTACCGGATAACTCGTCAGTATTCGTATAATATTTAAGTCGATCATGTACGTAAGTGTAGAGAATTTTTAATATGGTGATAGTAAAAGTAAATTCCAATTTTATTTATACTTTTTAAAAGCCTTTCGAATTTTGTCACATTTTATTTGATTTTAGTTTCGTTTTGCAGTTGATTCATTTGACTATGTATTTATGATTTGTTTTAAATAATTAAGTTATATACTTGTATAGTTTGCTTAGAATCTCGATGTCAATTTTGTTGGTAGGATCTTCCTCCATTAATTTACTGTATTACACTACTACTATTAGTACATTATTGTGATGCTATTTAGCTATTTGTCGAACATAATTTAAGAACGCGTACAGTTGTAAGTTAAAAATCATGAATGTCATAATATATGTATGTAATTTAAGCGTATAAACGAGAAATGTATTTCATTTTAGTTAGACAAGACTCAAAAATGTTATGTACTAGTTAAGTTAGGCTATAGTTTCGACTTGTTGTAAAACACGTGTACTTTTTGTTCAATTTTCGACAACATTGTAAAACTGTTAAAAATGTTCATGAAACGATAAACAAAAGGGACAAATAAAGAGAAATCAATAAAATCGTTAAATTAAAATGAAACTACTTTTGTGCCATTTTTTAATTGCCACCCAAAATTATCTGAATTTATTTTCCAGTCATATTTTCCATTAAATCTTGACATGTTATAATAACCGCAAAAGGAAACGAAACAATAATTGTAGAACTTTTATCATATCTTTAGTAGCGAAATCCATAGCTTTTTCGCCAAAGACATCTTATTATCAATTCATCTATAAAATGCATAACAATGTGGGTGATTTTTAAACATGAATAATTAGTCTGCAGTTAAGTCTATCCAACAGTACAAGGCTGAAAAAGTTTTCTTTCAATCCAGTCACATAATTTTGTGATGTTCCGAAACTGTTGGGGCATTGTGAAACAAGCAAGTATTTTTTAGCAAATGAAGGATTACTTCCGAACGGCAATAATTGTTGTAACCACTCATGTAAACATTATTACTTTTATTCTTCTTGGGATACAAAATGACAAAAATACGAATTATTGTCGACTATAATCCAAAAAATAACAGTTAGAATTGTGTAATTAATCGCACCCATAAAAATACGTCTATTTGCATTGACAGTATTGACTTTTTATGTTGGCACAAAACACATCGGTTAAGCTTTTGTATTAATTTTTTGTTAATAATGGTTTTTCTTCGCTTTATATTAAAATACCACCTACTTTTAGCCTTTTGTCTTTCATTATGTAAATCTTATATTGACATTAATTTTAAGTATTTGTAATAATCTGTAAATAAAACGAACAAGTGAATTGTACGCTTAATGGTACGTGTTCAAAGTTTAAGGCACTAAACGATGCAACTTTATGAAACTTAATAATGATAAATTGGTAAACCTATGATTAGTAAGACAATATTACATAACATTTTGTAAGTAAACTAAGTTTTAATTGCATTTTTACAAGTACTTGGGCTTATGATGCGCTAACTTAAAAGTAGGCATTGAAGTTCACTCGTCACTCATGAATAGCTATGGCCTAGTACATCTGCTAGAAGGAACGCTGCGTCCGAAATAAATCCCGTCATTATTATCAAATGGTCCAATGTCCATTCCTTCAAAAGTAGTAGGCTGTGGCTGTAACTCAGCTTGGTCACGATAATTGTCCGTGCTATTATTAGTAAAAATGAATTCAAAGTAGTATTGTTGCATATTGTTCTTTTTTAATAATTCAAAAATAGACGTAATGCAGGCCAGCAATCGCCCGTTATTTATGTATCAGTTTCAATGTAATTATTCTTTGCTTAGAAAAAAATAGCTCACCTTTGAGAAGAAACGTTGTGATCGATTTGCATAGCTGTGTTGCTGGTTCCATCGTTAATTCCAGAATACGTACTATCAGTACTGTTTTCATCACCGCTTGGCGCATTTTCACTAAATCAAAAATGAATGATAATATTTCTGTAACATAATGTCCATTGCATTTAAAAGGGGAAAAATGGTCAATTTTAAAAATTTAAATGTTAGCATACGAGTTTGTGTCAATTGATGAGGGTGGTAACATGTTCAAAGTTCTTATATAATCCCCTACAATCTTTCTATCCCCTACCAAGTCGTAATATTTTTTAAATGCGTTTCTTTTCGGTATATTAGGAAAAACTTGAAGAAATACATCCATTCCTCGTGAGCATTCCTTCGCGCTTAATAACCCCAATATTTTTTCAGCACTATCTAATTTAGACTTTGGCTTCCAGACTTCCACTGGTAGCATTTTATAAATCTGTCGGTCTGTTCAAGACATGATAAATCATTATACAACGATACTCCACTAAATAAATAATATATGTATAAATCAATTAAATTACGCACCAAATGCAATAAAAACAAGAGTCAAGCTACCAGGCGCATGATCAGAAAATCGTATAATGAACGTTCCAGGTTTAACGTTAGAAGTACAAAGTAGTTTCTTTGCAGCATCAAAACTAATGAATCCCTCAATAAAGCGTTGTGTCCAAGCCTCATGGAAAGGTCCATCAACTTTAATGACCATCATGGCCTTATAAAACCAAGACCAAAACGAGCTTTCTCCATCGGATAATGCTTTTTTTGTAATTTTATTTGGATATGCATCTCCTCTGCATAAAAAAATACACACAGAAAACACATGCAATAAGAAATAATATGATCATTATCATTTAAAATAATAAAATCACCCCCGAAATAAGATACTCATTGGATCACTTACAGGCAGGTTTGCGCTTTAATCCTTATATTTTCAAGATGTGATTGCTTTAATCCACATTTTCCTATCAGCATTGTAAACGTTGCATCAAGCATTGAAATTATTTGTGACCAATTAGCTGTTTTTTCAACTTCAAATCCTTTGCGATTTGGTATAGGAAAAGCATCATCCCAAGCAATTGTAATTAAGCCCTTTTCGATTTGGCCGGAATGATAAACGATAATCAGTGGTGAGGATATTGCCCATACCTATGTGTGTAGGAATAATATGGAATTACAATAATTATTCCATTTTTAACTTTAAGTTTTTAAAGAATAAATTGTTTGGTAAAAGCTAGTTTTAACCTCTTTGTCCTCATTTTCGAAAGGTAACTTGAGAACAAACAACAAGGCACATTTTTCGCTTGTAACTGCGCTGTCATCGTCTTTCTTTTGATTTTTCAAAGTAGAAGTTGATTGCTTCTCCCCTGCTCTAATTACCCTATCCGTTATAATTACTTCCAATTCCATAGGGTAGCAACTCATCTCTGGAGGGTATTGCCCTTTCAAGGTTACCACAGACTGGCCTACGATTTTCTTTGTGGGCTTATCCGTAGACCTAATACGTTTCGGGGCACCTTTATTACATCGTTTTCCAGTATGTTCTTTATTGGTTTTCACGTCAATCGCCATGATTCCTGCATGTGGAATGGGCGAGGGAAGTAAATTTTTGGATCGAATATGTTTCACGGTGGCTTCATTAACTAAATACGCTTTAATCTCAAAGTGAGTCGATAAAACGTTATTGAGATTGAAAACCCTAATAGACATTGAACGACGAGTGTTCGTCATTACAACCATTGAAAGTTGACGATCCACTACCATTGTAAACATTTGGTAGATTGACCATTTATGCTTTCGTAACTCTTCATTGAAAGCGACAAATTTGTTTGTGTATAAGTCTCTATTAAAAAGGTCGGCCCGCTCTCGTTGCGTACTTATAATCACGTCATGATTTATTTTCCAAATTCTTTCATAATCAATGGTACTCAAGGCATGTATGCAAGGCAAAACCCTATCAATCAATTGAATCCCTACTATAGCTTCCTTGGCCATGTTTTCTATTTCAGCAAATTCAAAATCTTCTCCTCTGCGAGAGAACGTATGAAGTCTTTCAAATTGATGTAAATAAGTCTGCAACTGTTCAATTAAAACCGCAGCCTTGCGGCATAACTCCTGGATTTTTGTCTCCAACTGTGCCTTGTAATGTAACATGAATGTTCCCTAAAAATATCAATTCATCATAAACTTATTATAGTCTCAAAATACATTAAAACATAGGTATGCAGGAAGATGGGCACCTACATACGCCTTGTATTTTTTTTTAATTTTGTCGCTACATACCCATTCCAGTAGGCTTTGAGATATGGCAATGCCCAAATCCTCCTGCCCCAAGTCTGTTTAGAAACGTTACATGATCAAAAAACCATGATATTTAAAGCATTTAATATCAATTAGATAAAAAATAAGGAAAACAAACTACTGATTATATTACAAAACTCTTACCCCTGTTGTAGTATGATACATTGTAGTCTTCAAATTTGGAAACGGATGTTTCAAACAACTGATAACATTGTGTTAGCTCTACTTCCAGTTGTTGTAGCTGTCTGACTTGGATTATGATGGTGTTCTTGCAATTATTTATTTCTCTATCACCTTGCATTTTTGTAAAAGCAGGCACGCCCTGGGCTTCTATAAAGTTACGAATATCATTTGGAACCCCACTTTCCATGCTTCTTAAACGAACCAAAATGTATTCCTCGCCAAGGCACTTGACAAATTTTGAGTACAAATCGTTTTGGTTTTGTCTCTCTTCGTAATCCGACAACAGGCTTTTATACTTGGAAAGACAGAATGCACGACAGATACTTCTTGATGTACTTCCTTCAGCTTTTGCTAATGCTTTCTTTACTTGAAACTTTAATCCGCGTGTAAAGTTTATAGGGGACACTTTACTGTAAAATTATTTTGAATTTTTTTGTAAGTAAATTAAAATTGACTTTTTAAACAAAAGTACGCTATCTTGATATGCTACAAATTACAAGAGTAAAAATGAAAAAAAAATGCATACTCAATGGAATCTTCAATCCATTTAGCAAATGCCACGCGTAAACTGAGCACCACTAACTCCTCGGCGGTGGGTGATGTCGAAGAAATGGAATAAATTCTGCAAACATTCTCCGTGGAGTCTTGCAGTAAACTGATGGCCTTAAAAAGCTGCCACAGAGCCATAATGGCAAAATAGCAAATGGTTGAATTCGTTTCAATACATTATTGCATACTTGTTTGAAACAAGTTGTTTCTCTCTTTGAGGTTTGAGGTGACGACAAGTCAAGTAGGTATATATATTTCAAAGTCACAATGTCGAAACAACAAGACTAAATTTTTCGATAATACAGAAAACGTTTTTGCGAGTTTAGACAAAGTGACGCGGTTTAATGGTGTTTCTTCAATTCTCACTGGGTAAGTAATGAATGATTGAATACAACTACTGATAACGATATTCTTATTAGGTTAAAGTTTTTCATGCATTCATGCAAACATGGTTTATTATATGCTACTTGGTTATACTCTCAACCGATCCTTACTCAGTAAGAGCGATTTTACTTCTTTATTTCTATTACCAAGAAATTATAGCTGGTGACTCGTTATCTGCACTCCCGCAGCTTAAAATTGCTTACAGCATGCATATATTTACTTAACATACATACATTTTAAAAAACGTTTTATTTGTTTGCTGTGTTATTTATATCTGCAAAATTGTGTCCACTATTCGCAGTTTTTTCTCTACTACAGGCTGCTCAGTAGTGCTCACGGTACACTTCTGTAAGTTGCAAGAAGGTTGCAACCGAAAAAAACGTGACGTGTTATAAACTTGTCTTTGTGCTTATCGCACTAGGTGCAAAGTGCGTAATCGCCTCTTTGGTATGTAAGCAAACATAAATAAAACCATTTTATTGTTGTTTATCCACTAAACGAAAAACTGAAACAGATCCTCTCATCGTGATGATCTTTATGTCAAAGATTTATACTGTGGAATAAGATGGAAGCGGAAAATCTTGATTATAAATAATTAACCACACTTTTGAAGCCAAATCAAATCACAATAACAATTATTTATAAATAAGTTATGTAGCCACATTGAATTAAAACATGATGCTGACTTAGGCGGTCAATCTGGTGCTATGCATTACTAATCATTGATCATCATGATGTATTAAGTAGGGTGACCATTGCATTGCAGGCACACCTTCTAACAAGATTGCAAACTTTCGTCAAACAAAAAAACTTCTCAAGTATTATGCACCATAGATTCTTCAATGATTCTACTAGTTAATTTGTGGAGTGACAAAAAATCTAACACGCACCAAGTAGGCTTAATTTTTTCATGATGCATTCTGTATACAAAGGAAAGGATTGGAAAAGTATTGTACGTATTATAACTACTTACCTATTCATCTGCGTACGTATTCGACCGTTTTTGCAGCAAAGAAAAATATTTATGCATTACATTAAATGAGCTTTTTTGGTTTTTGGTTATATGGCTAAGCAAAAAAAATTGCGATTAAGGATGCGGATGTTTATAAGTTTTTTTTAATTTCATTTGATTGTTAATTGATAAAAAAATTACCACGTATAAGTAAGTACAAGATAACAAAAGCACTTTGCAATTTTCGGATGTAAGTACTAGTAATACATATATTCTGCATTAATAAATTATTATCAAATTCAGTAAACATATTTAGCGAATCCACAGGTGTAAACACACAGGTTTATTAAGCATTATAATTTCATACACAGTTATAGCAAATAATGAGCATTGCAGTATTTACATTAGGTATTAGGTTTATACCAGGCTGAAAGTGATGTTGTTAAGCTTGCAAAACACGAACTATCGAATTGCAAAATGGTCTTTTAATACTTTCTTTTTCTACCGAACAATCCGCATTCATCTCATACCATCGACCATGCATAAGTAGATAGAATATGAATATGGTCTGCATTCTGTACCACTCCTAGTAAACAGTAATATGAGTCTATAAAGTATATGAAATTACCACCTTATCGGTAATTGAATAGGGTAAACACATTACGTATTCTGTAGGTATTTATGCAATACATGAATTATTTATGCTAGCTTCATGGTACGTATGTTATGTTGTGTAAAAAGTATGGAACTATTTTTTATGTTCTGTTTTTCCAGGAATCCATCAAGCGAAATGTTTCCTTATTCCAGATCTGGTCCTACCACTTAACACCATAATGCATACTTCATTAGCACACAACAACAAAGAACGGAGATCAATGAAGAAATCAAGAGAAGTAGAAGATAACTAAAAAAAATCGTTTTATTTAGTAAGTAACATTAATGTCGTTTTGTCAATAAGCTAGAGATCATTTATTCTTACAGAAAGCAGGCTGAAGCTCTGATTTTTTAAAGTATAGAATATGTCGCTCTCTTAGAACCATCCTATTGCCACACAGCAGACAAAATATGACTTATTATATTTTTATTATACTTTCTTGATTTTTTATTGTTTATTTTTTTAATCCAGCAAACTGATGACACAACCTAATTACTCTTTAGTTATAGCAAATTCAGGCATCAGACAAAGATAATCAAAAACTAAAATATGGTTGCTCATTGCTGCAGCAGGTCAATGTACTTGTATCTAGTCGAAGTATATATGTGTATACCACATTTTAGAATTATTTTTAATACACCTTAGCTTTGTAAAACTAACACCTACGCAAATTGTGTTCTAGCTGCTGCTGTCAGTATTTCTTTGTGTCGTTTTTATTTGTGGCTGAATAAATTATTGCCACTCTGCCACTGACTTATTATGCGGAAGGAATACAAAATTGTAAACTGGCTAACTGGGGGTTTTGCCATCCCTCCACCTCCACTCACACTTTTAAAGTGGATACTTGAGCTGAAATAATTATTGATGAAAGCGACTGAATGAATGACTATCGCTAAGGCACGTATGTATGTATGTATATTTGTATAAAAACCTTTATAAACTAAGAAATTTCAGGACATATACATACGAAGTAAATGCACACATAAATTTCATTCATAGAACAACAATAAAACTAAACATGTAACAACGATAATCAATTATATATATTATTTTAGTTGATTCATCTAAAAGCTAATATCTAAGTCTATAAAATGAGGAACATACCATTTTGATGGTATTCCATCTCATTTTTTGTGAGGACCTAAACTTGTGTTAGGATAATCAAGTAAGTACTAACACTAAGTAGTATATTTAATTTAACTGCCTTAAAATCTAGATTTAATATGAAGCGCTGTAGAAGAAGATAGCCTACTTGCTCAACTAAACATGTCTTGTCTTGTGCTGTGCATGTTGACTAAGCAAACAATTAATTTTTCTTTCTCTTTGACAGAAAAAGTACTGTACCTATTCATCTATTATCTATTTAGCATTTTTAGTAAAGCTTTGGATTAGCTTTGGTAACTTGATAGTACTTTTTTAACAATCCTATTACATAATTTAATGTTAGTCTTTAAAACAATGAAGCTGATGATCATTTGAAAAAGGCAAATAATTGATAGGCATGGTATAAATATCACTAAAATAATTTAAGGGAAATTGCAGCCTTTCACTTAAGCTGGAATAGAATACATTTGTGTGACTGCACTCCAACCCAGTGCATAAGTCCATGAAGGAAGTCTACGCACCAGATCCTTCATTTCCTCAGTCCTCATGTTATCACCATATAAGTAGAAAGATGCAAAATTTATATCGACTAGAACATCATCTTTGCTTCTGTTGGAATTTCCCGAATTTTTTTTCCATTCGAAATCTATTGTAACTTCAAAGTGTTTGAATTCAATCCCTCGACCATGGAAGATGAAATAGCTAGGCCTCCCATCGTGAACTATGCCTGTGGGTGGAGGTACTGTTTCTGTGAGGGACCATTTTGCAATTTTGAAGTCTTTCCCGGGGCTCAAGTTTATTGTGCAATGATCTGGGCCAGCAAAGGACAGCGTCAGACGACGAAGAGTTGGAGATATAAAAGTGTCTTGGGTGACCTCCATTCGTACACGCCCTTTATGTTCCACGGATAGGCCATTTTGTTTCGGAATCCAATGCGTTCGCCTAAAAAATCATTTAAAGATAGTATGCATTGAACTGAATACTACATAACAAAATGCAGTTAATATAATTGAACTTTAACCCACCTCAACAGCTTTCTGACGGGAAAATAGTACCTGCAAATATGTAAAAAAAAAAGTATACATAAAAGGAATGGAAAAGAAACAAAGAATGTTTTGTATAATAAAATATGCAATACAATTAAATATTTGTGCGTCAACTTACGGTAAGCCACAATATAATTCCTTGCAAGCTAATGCGTCCATTTGTTCTGGGTTACGCATTTCTGGAATGGTTTCTGCAAGCTCTGGCAATAACTTTGGAATGTTTGGGTCTATATTGAATAGCCAATAGCCAGCGTCATTTGATTTGACAGTAGAAAGATCCTTGTCAAAAAATGTTCGATCCACCTCCTATTGTTGTTTAGGTAAGCATTAAAAAGTAATATCAGTGACCATCTTTAAGTAACGTTTAAAAAATAAAAACAACTTGCATTTACATAACCGTGTACTTACCACAATATGGAGACGCATTGGTGTTTTTTCGGTGTATGGATTTTTCCCAATTACAACAATTATCCACAGAAAAATTAGAGCCAATAAGACCGAGCCGAATTTTAAAACTGTCTTTTTAAAGAACAGGAAGATGGGCACCAATCCTGTTAGGCCAGGGATACTCAGAGTGAAAGTTGTCAAAACGGCGACAAAAATGTTCGGTATTGTTTCTGATCCCGATCGGCCCATAATTGGAACGAAAACATCTAAGCAGCCAGTTACCAAGTACATTGAGAGAGTGAACGGAAATGCTTCTCCTATGATCAAGTATGGAACAAGTCTTTTGCGGGAACCTGTTTAGGAATAAAATAGCATCATAAAGTGGACAATGAAATGAAAATAATCTTTTGAAAAAAAATGTTTTCGGTACAAATGAATATATTTTTATATTATGATCCTTCATCCTTACATGTGAGAGTTTTCCTGGCCGCATACCAACCCAGAATTCCAAACGCAAGATTGTAAGTAATGGTGAACACCATTCGAGAAAAGAATGTAGTTCCCAAGAGAAGCAAAGCCAAAGACGTTTTCCCAGCAATCCACGAACTGTCCTCGTTTCCTCGTAAAGTTATAGAGTAAGCTATAATTTGGCCAAGCACACATGGAACCCCGTATATAAGAAAAACTGACATTGCGTGGGAGTGGAACGGGCTAGGGTATCCGATCAAGTTAAGAAATGCACCAAAAGCAATGGCCAAAACTATTCCAAGAACCCATGCCACAACGGTAGAGAAAACATTCCAGGTTATTTCAGCAATTCCGTCTCTAGCTGTTT
>JAANSP010003063.1:0-11850 GCA_036850745.1 Homidia socia
CTCTTTATGAATAACAATGGGTCCACTCCTCCTAAACACCTATAAAAACTAACTACTTGAGTTACACACAATTAAACCATTAAAGTGGCCCATACTACTACTTCTACTACTCCTACATACGTGTGTGTAGCAGTACCTTTTTTATTTTACATAAATACCTACGCAATAATTTTTTTTCTAATAAACTTGTACTTAAACGCATCAACTCTTGCACTTGATTCTGCTGCCCACATAGAAAAAAATACTACGATCAACTCGCTAAATATATACACACACGCTTGTTCAAGTGCAATGGTTTAACAAACAAACAAGACTGGTACTGCTGCTGCTGCTGCTTTGTTCTCCTCAACTGGTTTGTCATTTCTAAAAAATCTAGAGAGTTGCTGTCTGCAATTCCACTACACTACTACATGCTACCACCAGTTGCTGACTTGTCCATAATAGTAAACCTGACAATCGATGATACTACATACATACTTTTTATTTACAAAAAAATCACAACAACCAGTATAAAAATGGTGGTTTGTTAAAAATACAACAACAGCAAGCAAGTCTATATATTTTTATTGTCGAGATTTTATAACCAACGAACGCGTTCCATCTTTCTCTTTAAAAAATGCATTCCTTTGAATGAATCACCATACATTCCAATGAATTTTGGTAGCACTATTCCATTCTGCTAACAATTTCATTTTCTGAAATTAATAAATAAACCCATAAATAGACAGTTTAAAAATCTAAAAGTTTCTGTACAGTAATAGCAGTATATAAAATGTGCTTTATAACAATGCAAAGTGTTACGACTTTCTTTCCTTAGTTTCTTTCTTTTGCCAGGTATTCACGTTTAAATTGACAGAAATGTATGCATAGTGGAAAAATCCAGTTCCATAATAACCATTTAAAAAGACATGAAAGAGGAAGCAATAATTTCCTACGCACACTTGCTACTACTACTACTACCAAAACATACTGCATGCATATTACCGGCCGGCAATTGTGTAAAAAAATAATGCGTGGGTAGCTCATCAAATCCTGCGGAGGCATATCGTCATCCATCTCGTCATCGAATTCATCAATGAATCACTCCTCCGCAATGATGATGATGTACCTACATAATATATGCATTACTGTGATGCATGGTTTGGTAAAAGAAAAACGTGGTGGAGGAGCCCGTCATCATCGCATCGTCGTCGTCGTCGTGATGTACACTCACTCAATTTTTTTCTCTACACGGCACTGGCACTAGTAGCATATGGGCATTTACGATAACTCCGTGTACGTAAGTGCAGCAGAGCAAAAGCGTATACGTTTTTTTACGATTTCTTCTTTGAGCTCTTCTGGCTGCTGTGGATGATGAACAACGAACGACTAACAAAAGCCTACTATAACAATCGATGCCGTTCAACATGACTATTTGTAGTAATGCAACAGTTTTCAGTGGAACTCTGTGCTGCGTGAGCTCATCACTACATCCACCACACAAAACAGTATAAAATGTCGTCATCATTACCATATCATTCCTCTTTTGCACCAACGAACAATAACAACAAACAAAAAATGCTTTACTTTGTTCGCTCTTTTGATTTTATTCCTTCTTACTCTCCTACCAACAACGTCATCATCATACGGCTATTAATGTGCGTACTCTGAAAATTCTATGCAAATTTTATGTAGTATGTGCATTGAAGAAAATACATACATATTTATATGTTTTCACTGGAATTCTTCAATGTGTATGGAATTTTCTAGTTTTCTAGACACGGGTCGTAATTTTGTTGCACGCGTCCAACCAAATTTTCTATTTATATATACAACAAACACAGTTTATTTTATTTTATAATGATATGAGTGAAATTCCTATAGATGTTATGCATTTAAGAACAAACAAAATATAATAATAAAAGAAAATATTATATTCTGCCTACGCACTAAAATGCTTTGCAAGTTTTCTTTTGTATGGAATTATTATGCGCTTGCTATGTGTACACTTTCATGTACCACAATAGTTTTAATGAATGAATTAAACAGAGAGAGAGAGAGAGAGAGAGAAAGAGAATCTGAGCGAGTGAATGAAAAAAAGAAGACACGTCAAGTCAACGTGAGAATGTGGATAAACGTCTCGTTAACGATTTCAACTTAAATGTGCATACCAAACCATAGTGTGTTTTTCGTTCAGTGTGAGGAAAGAACGACGAAACAACTAGTATTACTACTACTGTAAAGTTGGTAGTTTTGCCTGAGAAAATTGTTCTAATTTTATCCTGCCGTCATCATCATTATCATAGCAGTGTAGTGTGAAGAGAATATAAGCGTGTGTGCATTAATATATGCACACTCGTTAACGATTTCAACTTAAATGTGCATATCAAACCATAGTGTGTTTTTCGTTCAGTGTGAGGAAAGAACGACGAAACAACTAGTATTACTACTACTGTAAAGTTGGTAGTTTTGTCTGAGAAAATTGTTCTAATTTTATCCTGCCGTCATCATCATTATCGTAGCAGTGTAGTGTGAAGAGAATATAAGCGTGTGCGCATTAATATATGCACGAGTATTTATGCAAACACAATATATAGAGAAGTCATCATCATATTCCTCCTGACTTTTTCTTTCAAAAGAGAATCAACAGACGCATGACAGGGATGATCATGATGATGATAACAGGAGTAAAATGCGAAGGAGGAGCAACTTCTGGATTTTTGGGCTAATTACCGGCAACGCGTTGGAAGAGAACAAGAGACACTGACATACGTAAACAATAATGAGATCACCTTTCACCTTTTAATTTTAGGTTGGATTCAACTCTTGTTGCATTTGAAAAAGTACAAAAAAGGAAAAGAGGTGTTGTTTTGATGCGTACGAAATCACGGTCAGAAAAAAATAAATTGCATAGAAATAATAATTTTTAAAAAACTTTAATAAAAATGACATACGCCAAACTGAAGGCACTGGAAAACCATCATCTTCTGCTCCACCCTTTTCATGTCCACCCCCACCGTTACCTACAGTTCCTGCACCAACACCACCGCCACCTCCAGTGTTTTCAGAGGTGCGGTGTTGTGAATCACTTTCCGGGTAGTACGACATCATGACCATAGTAAATGATTGTGTTTTTATAGAAAGAAACAGTTTACTTGTATATATTTAGTAATCAGGCTTGTTGTGTAAGTTTCAAAAGAAGATTTACGACAGGAAGCTCCACTTCACTCGGCACTGTTTCTTTTGATATATATTTTTTCAAGTGTAAAAAATATGTATAAATGAGCCAAGTTAAGTTACATGCCTATTGTTTTAATAGTCAGACCAACGAGACAGACTTTCGTGACAAAAGAGACCAGTAATGAGCTTTGTCGGTATCACCACCACTGCACGCGAAAAACGTGTACATGGTAAGTAGAAGCGCAACCAGAATTAATTAATTTGTACGCAACTCCTTCTTCTAGTAACTCGCTAATAATTGCAACTTTTGTTCAAATTTTTATAATAGAGCTCATTTTTAGGGGCAGCATAATAACGACAAGTACTTCCTTTCTCAACATCAAAAAAGTATAGGTTTAGTTTTTTTGAAAAATTTCAAAAAAAATCCGTTGCATATAAAAACATTATTGCTTATAAAAATATTATTTTTTCGTTTTAGCTAAAATCCACAAAGCAGCCTCTTGTATAATTAAATCAGTTCAAATCACAGGAACGTACACCCACAACAACACATCTCAATAAACTCTGCATGGAAGCTAATAGGCTCATTTTTAGGGGCAGCATAATAACGACAAGTACTTCCTTTCTCAACATCAAAAAAGTATAGGTTTAGTTTTTTGAAAAATTTCAAAAAAATTCCGTTGCATATAAAAACATTATTCCCTATAAAAAATAATTTTTCTTGTTAGCTAAAATCCACTAAGCAGCCTCTTGTATAATTAAATCAGTTCAAATCACAGGAACGTACACCCACAACAACACATCTTAATAAACTCTGCATGGAAGCTCTAGAAAAAAACACAATCCAGTACAAGTATAGTGGTCACGTTACAGTAAAAAACGATGATGAATCCATGGAGGAATGTTGGTGGGTGAAGCTTATTTGCATACAAGCTCTCTCCTCCACTCACAAACACATTAGTAGAGTTCACTTCACTTTTACTAGACATAAACGTCTAGTAACTGAGACTATGTATGTACACAGGAGAAAACCCTACTATTAAAATGACTTGACATTGGAACCGTCTAACCCATTCTAAGTACCTCTGTTAAAACAACGGTGGCAGAAATACTTTTGTCAGTTTGCAGAAAAAGGTTATCCATAAAAAGGAATTTCTGTGTGGCTAGAAGGATAGCTGCTATATATATTTTTTCCCTTCAAAAGTACCAGCTTCTTGCAGACTTGCTGCTACCTTATTACATCACAGTAACACGCACAATCACACGCTTGTGTACATACATGCTCATGTTCTACAAGGAAGACATTGAAGATCACAGTCATAGTACTTTTCGCAACAGTCAGCAGACACGCCACTCTACTAAACACACTCTATATGTATGTATCTATATCGTCCCAGGAAGGAATAAAGGTAAGTAATTCAAAAAAGAGTCAACGGAATGAATACCTTCACAGGTAGGTATAAAGGTACCTCAAACATTTTTCTCTCTTTT
This sequence comes from Homidia socia, assembly GCA_036850745.1. NCBI lineage: Eukaryota > Metazoa > Arthropoda > Collembola > Entomobryomorpha > Entomobryidae > Homidia > Homidia socia. The sequence continues at coordinate 4,651 of JAANSP010003063.1, forward strand.
AAAAAATGCCTTTGCGAAAAAATGTGAAAATGGCCAGAAGAGAGATGCGATGTGAGGTACTAGCTCCACCGCCACGAAAAAGTAATCATCCAAAAAAGGGACTTTGTTCAAAACAGCTATACAGCAATTGTTAAACTGTGTATGGTAAAGGTGATGATGATCATGATGATGATGAAAAGAGGTCTAGTTCGCTTTACTCAACTTGCGAAAAAAATACGTATTGCAAAAATGCAATGTAATCCATCCATTCACACAGTGTACTCGAAAAAAATATACTCCCTGAGACACACTCACACACACAAGCACAGTAAGAGTTTTCTTTTTTTTTCTTTTTCTTTACTATTTTTCTATTCAGGAACAATAACAGAGAAAAACGTCAAAAAGGATCACCATGATCTTGGACCAAGATTATGATGAGCCACCACACTACCGCCGTACCGTCGAGTTAGTCAGAATTGTAGCGAGGAAAGGAGAAAAGCATGCTACATCAAAACTGACATACACACACACAACAAGCCACCACCACCCTTATTATTCACAACAACAAGGAGGAGTAATAAGTTGGTAATAGTCTACATTTTCCAAAACTAAAAAAAATATTGTCTGCTTGTATTTATGTATGTATGAAAGAATATGTGGAGATGTGTAGTAGTAGATCCAAAAAAGAAGACCAAGAAAATTGCACACGGACACAAGACATATATTTTTATAGCCATGCGAATGTAGTAGTTTGTTCTATGACGTTACATTATTATATACACACCACGTTTTTGTTGGTACGAGAGTATTATATATGTTTGTGTGATAATGATGGAGGGGATGATGATGACTGACCACGATCACGATACTCACGGAGAGCACATGCAAAAACTGTGCGAAATATCTAAGGTTTGCCTTTTTTAACTCTTCATTAGTAGCAGTGAGTGAGTGAGTGAGCGAGTCTCTTGAACTTGGAGTTTCAATCTTATCAACATACACGTAAGCGTATATATAACCAGAAACATACATACATACAAATGTGCACACACATTGTACATTACCATGTCATGCTAAAAAAAACTGCTTTGCTCCACACACAGTCCACACACAATACAGCTTTGTTTGCCTGACAGGCTTTTCTTTTTACTCTAAAGTTGCGTCTTCTTTTTCTTCTTCTTCTTTTCCATGCATGTATTCCGATTATGCGGCAGCACTAACCAGTAGCAATATCAGTTAATCATCATCATAATCATCATTAGAAGTTAACCCAATAATCATCATCGTGCTTCAAGACACTTTTTTCTTATCCAATCCACAAAATATGAATGAGCTGTTTTTTTATAAAAAATATAATATCTACACAACCAGTAAACTGACTCATATTAAACGTTTGCTAAAATTGTACCAGCTCAGCAGCAGCAGAAGCGCACTTGCACCTTTTAGTAGTACTTTTGCCAACTTTGATAATATTATGTAGGTCTGTTGTGAGAGTCGAGTCTGACTCCATTTTTCTTGTTGACGGATGGATAGACGATATATAATACCGAGAAACTCGCATAATTCACACAACAAGCCGTACTAGTAGAGTTCACATTAAACGGCGCCGTATACGCAGCTGTCTCCGCCGCCACCATAGAGAGTTTTAAGAATCATGTCATTTTTTTCATCACCACACTTGCACATGCTCCTCTCTTGTACAATTTTTGCTGACGGCAACAAACGCAACAAACAAAGAGTAAGTACTACTTGCACACACACATGCTTGTTTCTCTCTTGTTCTTATCTCTGTATTATTTGTGCATTCATTTTCACCTTATCATCATCACACACGATGGATGAGCATACTTATCTGCTCAACATTTTTTACTTTACTACACAAAAACAGGGGGAGAAGAGAAACACCGAAAAAAACAAGTACTAATTCCATATTCCATCCAAATAATAATAATAATATGTAATTATTATTGCATCAATTCCAATTTCCAACGACCGCACATTTTTCATACAATTGCTGATGCTCAAAAAATGTAAAAAAAACTGCACAAATCAACAGGATAAGGAAACGATGATGGGATAATGATTACGTGGAAAACAATAATTTAGCGTGCATCATCCTCATCATCAGTTCAATAGTAGTGTCGTTTACACGTACAAAACATGCTACATGGAAATGTCCATTAAAAGTATACCACAAAAAATATGAGATGTTTGTAGTGAAGAAGAAGAAGATGATGTTGATGATTATAATGATAAGCTAGCAAATTAGTCGTCGTAACTCGTAATATGATGGAAGTAGGAGTTCCTTTCTGCTTCTGCAGCAGAAGCAGATGATGAAAGACAGTGGCGAAAATAATATTATTATATAGAGATGTTTCAGTAAGTAGGGGAGACAAATGTACGACGACGACAGTGGCAATAATGGCACGTTGTTGGTTTTTGTTGTGTGCTCTACAACTTATGATGATATTCCTTGTTGACGACAATGAGGATGATCATCACCAACACCATGTCGTGTAAGTAGTCTAGAGGAGTGATGATGCTGATGCTATGATGTTGATGAGTAATAGTGAGGGGGAAATGAGTAACAGCAGCAGAAATTTGTGTTTGTTGTGTGCGCGAGTAGTAGTGGCGTATGCTAGTAGTGCGCTGCTTCTTCTGTTAAGTAAATCATTTTTGCAAAAATGTATGTGCATTCATTCTCTTCCTATTCGAGTGCAAATCTCCCATTCTTTTTCGTTTTTCGCGAACATAGAACACACTCACATGTCACACACTCCTAGTGTAGCAAGCAGCAACATTGCCATACTTGATGCACTGTGTAAATACGTATCGCGCAAAAATTGCGATTGCACTAGACTAGTAGAGTGCTACTGTTGATGGTAGCAATTCTACTGGTAGTAAACCTTCCTTACAAGATGTGTTTTTGCGGTAGGCAGGATTTTCAGGGTTGCAGGCAGAGGCAGACACACACACAACAACAACCATGTATACTTTTTAGTAGATTTTGCAGTGGTAACAGTATGCCTATATACTTCCTACGTAGGCTTTCTTCACTTAAATTAGACTCGCATTAAAATATGTTCACTATAACGAATTTTTGCTGTTAAGGTACAAACTACAAGAGCAGCTGCTCGTGTCTGTCTGCTGCTTGCTAAACAGCAAACCCAGATAGTCATTTTTGCACAAAAGAATTATTATTATTATTAGCATGCACATGATTGAGTGCAGAGATGTACTTTGAAACACAAAGAATGATATATTTTATTATACGAAACGAATACGCATATCACACACACATCTATCAATCAATGTGTAAAGTAGTTTTTAGAGACAAAAAGGCTAATAATCTGCTACCTTATTACATACATCTATAACAGCAGCAGTAGTTTTCAACTTTTCTCCTGTTGTACTTTATTAAAGAATGAATGAAATTCTCAACTGTCTGTTTTGTCAATGTCAGACGAAAGGTATCAGACACCTTTTTCATTTTCAGGCTCAACAACAGCAAGTCTTGTCTACAATAATATAATTATTGTCGGAGGAAGAAGCACACGATAACTAATCCACTCTACATTGTCTCAATTTTCTTACAACTTTTCTCTTTTGGAAATAGAAAAAAAGAACAACAGCTGCCTATGCTGCTGCTGCTNNNTACTCCACTCTACATTGTCTCAATTTTCTTACAACTTTTCTCTTTTGGAAATAGAAAAAAAGAACAACAGCTGCCTATGCTGCTGCTGCTACGATTGCTTGTTTTGCGGCACCTCAAAAAAATAAAGTAGCTAACCTGTCACTTGCAAAAATAATAATCTATAGTCCATAATATCAATTCCGTCTTTTTCTCAAAACGAGGAATTGAACTGTCTTGTTCTGTGCGACTGATGGACAGGGAAAGAGGTACACTACCATCAACTCTTCTACAAGCAAATCACAAAGAGTGCACACTTTTAGAGTTTCTCTGCTTAAAAGAGGCAAATAAAGGATATTATTACATAAAATAGTACCTGTCCAACTAAAATGTAATAATGGGTATCAGCCAGGCGTTCTCGGTGCAGTTAGCAATATGCTGTTTAGCTGTAAACAAAAGCTAAAAAATACTGCGCTGCTGCTGTCTGTCTGTGCTAAATAACTATCATGCTGATATGCTATATACGCTGCTGCTGATGATGATAATGATGAATAGCATCGCATTTTGCCAACTTAACTGGTAGCATGTAGTAGAAGTTATCAAGTTGTGCAACAGTTCATTGCTGCTGCTGCAAAAGAAAGAGCTACCAAAACACAATAATAATAATATAATCCATTTTCCAAAAGAACTTGCTGAAAAAACAACCACTTTTTTGCACTGTTACCTTTCCTCAACAGCGTTGTTGTCGTTTTTATCTACATAATATACATGAATAGGTATGCAAAAAAATCTTTTTCAAAGAAAGTATAAATATTTTGGTGTAGAGCAGTTATACTACATGCCATGGTCATTACTACTATTAATCATTGTAGCTTCACATGTAGCATTTCAAGAATACGAATAAATATATATACCAATTGTTATTTTTTTTGCTGCGAAGGAATTATACGACACAGCGTTACGGCGCAGCGTAAAAAAGGATAAAAAAATCTTTAGAGAAATTTCACTACTAATAGGTATGCTTGTTGTTATTCAACAAGTCATGTGATGGATAAAGCACACAGAGCGATCCAGTTTTTCATGGATTTTTGAAAGGCATATTGTAATATACATATTCAATCGTACCACCTATATCCAGAATTATATGGGCAATAAAAAAGAATAAGTAATACGAAGTGCAGTAATAGCTTTTGCAATTTTTTTATAGATACCTTCTTGCGCAGAGACAACATAAAATACGACTTTGTAAAAATGCGATTTAAACATTTTCAAGTCACAACATAAACACATATATAGCTACTGATATGGCATAATCGTGGAAATGACGTTATGATATTTTTTCCATTCTAACAGTTTTTCTACGAATTGATAATTTGCTGGAATAATGTTTATGAAAACAGTACTGAAAAATTCTTCTAAAGGGAAAAATCAAGTACATGCATCAGAAAAAATTATAATAAAGTATAAAGAAAACAGCAACTTTGAAATGCAAAATGTGAATATGACGCTGTTCACGCTGTTGCAAAAGGAAAATTGAAAATACTTGCGCAGAATTTGTCAAAATTCACAATAATACGTTGAGTTGACTGAACGTTACGGAAAACTACGCATAAAATTGTGCAAAAATGGCTCAAATGGCAATGGACTTTGGACTCGGCTCGTCTTTCTTTTTCTACTTGAATAATGAGGCATACACAGTAATAATGATTCAATGATTTAGTTGGATGATGGGATGGATGGCTCTCTGGATAAAGCTTTATTTAGCCAGTTGTGATTGGCTAACAAGGGGGAGTGGCACAAGGCCGAGCAGATGCAAAAACGTAGTTGCCTCCTGCTCATTTTCGATTTTTCGTCGTCGCCGTATACGATACGATTAAGCCAGAATCAGTTAGTCATTCAGCAAGATTTTTTTGCAACCTCCACTGTTGATGATGATGATGAGTAATGTCATACTGAAACTGTCACATGCTCCACATTAACAAAATACGCTTTTATACCAGAACTTTTTGTTGCGCAATAAAAAAAATCATAACATTAAATGATCTCTCTCTTTCTCTAGTTCCCATAAATATACCATATTAAATGAATGAACTAATTCCCCAAAAAGGAAAATCAAGGCTCGATATTTTTTTTTAATTTTCGCAGAGGACGAAGATGATGATGCTGCCACGGGCCTGTTCACTGAACTAAAATTAATTAAAAATTGCATAAAAGAAATTCCATCCTTTAGAATGAAAGCATCCATGCTGTAATAATCTTTAAACAATCAAATACATAATCTTCAACGATAATAAACCATCACCGTCGCATCCTCATCATCATCAAGGAGTATCAGTTACTTTTTGTTTCCTCTCTTTCATCAATTTGCCCCGCTGCTGCTGCTGCTCAGGCTTAAGTGCCAGTGTGGCAAAGATGAGAAAAAGAATCACTCACAAATTATCGCCGTCCCCAATTTATTAAGCGAAAAAAACCGGAATCCCCATCTTTAATCTTTGTTTCTCTCTTCTCGTATCGTCATTTTGATCAACAAAGTGATAGCTACAGGCTGATTCTATCTATCTATCAAACCGCATCACAGTCGGTTTTCAGTAGCAGAAGAGTGTTAGCAAACAGCAGCATAAGGTAGACGTTCAAGTTCAATGGTACAAGTGATATCTCTCACATCAGTCAATGCTGCTGCTGTTGCAATGATGGTGATGATGATGATCGAGTATTTGTTGTACTTGATTTATAGAAGTTATGCGATGCATTAGCAATAAATGGGCATATAACATTTTTTTAGGTATTTACATGCAAGCGCACGAAATGGTTTTTTGCATACCTTTTGCCAGTTATTATTATTATTACTAAATACAAACGGAATGCATGCCATCATATCATATCATCAAGAAAACCTTAAGTACAATTTATCAGAGAGAAGGCAAAGAAGAAGAAGAAGAAGAAAGGCACATGGTAGAAACACACTTTAAAGTTTAAATTTGCATTTTTAGTTGCTCGTTACTTTCTTATTGTACCTAATTCACTCAAGTCAGTCTGCCTGCCTGCCTCAGCCAAGCCAGCACATCATCATCATCAAGGAATGCAGTAGTCATTTGCAAAATTAGTAACTAGACGAATACCCAAACAGCCCAACTAAAACAACCAAACGCGATGAGGACAACGACGGCTGCATGCCTTTAATAATAATCATAATAATAAAAATAATAATTTGAACCTTACAAGTAGAAAGCAGCTGGAGGAAAATTGTAGACAAAATAAACTAAAAGCAGCGTTAAAAATAATTTGAATTTTAAAATCGTCATCGAATATATATGAAAAGCTGATCTACATGGTTCCGTTTTGACCACACACATTTCAGTTGCTGCACTGTGGCAGAGGAAAACGTTTTGTTTATTAGACAGACAGACAAGTTGAGATGAGCACGCATCACGCATCTATTTCAATATCTCGCTACTTGAAGCTCTGATGCTGATGATGATGAATAAAAAATGCAGGCAGCAGAAATTTAGCATTAAAAACTGTGCCGGTATCGGTTGCGATACATTGGTGGTGGTGGTGGTGATTATAAAGCGTGCGTGTGACGAACTTTGAAT
>JAANSP010003064.1:0-11849 GCA_036850745.1 Homidia socia
AACCGCAACATGAGGTAAGACACAAAAATAGCAAAAACTTTAAAATAAATAAATAGATAATTTGTTTATATAGAACAATATCGGCCAACAGCTAAACATGAACACACGGCATCCAGCATAGTAACGCTTACTTGAATACATACTGCATATTATTTTAAGCACATTATAATTATAAATACTGTTGTGTTCTGCCGACTCCTTCCTAATTCTTTTTTTTGTACCTAAGCCACATGCAAGTAAGTAAACCTTTAAACAAAAACAGTTCTTACGAAAAAGAATACTACTAATAATAATAACTACGTACGGACAAATTACTCAAATTGGGTTCCTTTCCACTGAACTAGATTAGTTAGTGACAAGAAGTAACAGATAGCTATTTACACAACCCATTAGGATGACTTTCCTTCTTGTGTCTTATTACAGTCGTTTGAAAAGACAAGAGTGGGAGGACGGAGTGCAAAAAGAAGAAGAAGAATATAAACAAGCGTACTACTAGTTTAATAGGAAACATTTTTCTCATCGTCGTTCTCATCGTCACCAACACACCACACCAAGTTCTTATGTAAGAAACACCAGCTAATTTCTGTCTCCCTTTTTTCCTCCCTCTCATCATCATCATCAACAAGATCAAATGCATAGGTACGTGTAGTACGTATCATCCTATTATAACGATTACCTAAACACAAGTATTACGCGTACTGAATAAATACAGCAGCAGTGAGAGCCGCAGCGACGAAAAAAGGCACAAGCAGAAAGGTCGAATCTTTTTTCGGCTTCAGCGTAAAGAATGCCGGCTAACATGAAAGCTAAACTTTGTCGCGACAGTTCGCCATGGGTCATCGCCTAAGCAAACTGTCACTCAATTCGAGCATATTTTAAGGCTCCGTAGAAGCATCCAACCACAACTCCTCTCTTTTGCTCTCTGTTTTTGCTTCTTGGGATGGATGAAATATATACTGATACATACATATTTTCTTGTCTTCTTCTTTCTTACACATGGTTTTCCATTACCTCACAACCATGCTGTAATTTACTACTGCTACTCTACCGCTGTGATTTTACAATAGATAGACATAAACGGAGAGCAGTGAACATCATGATTGAATCACAAGGACCATCCAACCATCCATCCATTTAAAAACTTTTCGTTTGGCTACTCATGCCTACGTTTCTTATATTTTCAAATAACTCACTCTCTCTCTCTTCAACATTTTTTTCCTAGCATTTTTGCCGATTTTTTGTCTTCTTCTTTTCCTTACAAATAAGTACCGATGGTTCCCCTTTACTTTCACATCCCTTGTTTGTCAACGTCTTAAAACTATCATCTACATAATTGGTTGTGCTCAACTACAGATACGACACATCCGCAAAAATATATCCTGTCAAAATAAAACTATTACTACTATTTGGTCTTTTTTTCTAAAACGTAGGCCGCAAGCGTAATAAAGGAGAGAAAAAGTGAGGATGAGTGGAAAAAAAGTCCTAAATCTTTATTTACATCCATAAACCTAACAACAACAGTTAAGCAATATAATAATAACATGTGCAAAAGAAGAATGCTTCTTCAACAACAAGATGAATCAATGTGTGTTGTCTCTTTTTTTCTCGTTCTCCTCTCGAGGTATTTTTTTACAAGCACGACACAGTAATGGCATTCAGCAGGCATAAAAACTCCGGGAAGTGCTCATTAAACCAACCGACACATTCGTTCGGCTATTCAGCTTGCACAAATTCACATAAATCTACATTTTGTTGCAGAATTCACAGAATCCACATTCCACTACTTTTAACCCTTTCCACTGCATGCAGCTTCTCTATATCCCATCCCATCATCATAATACACAGGATTGCCGTTTAATGTGTCATTTCAAAAAAAGTATAATAGTACGCCACCACACACCATAACATTGCATATCACCACCGACAGTTCTTCTCAGGCCAAGTCACGACATGCAAACCTTCAAAAAACCTAAATACTACGTGTAAAAAAAAAGTATAATAGTACGCCACCACACACCATAACATTGCATATCACCACCGACAGTTCTTCTCAGGCCAAGTCACGACATGCAAACCTTCAAAAAACCTAAATACTACGTGTAACATGTACACACACAGCAAAAACCTTACATAAAATTACTAAATGAATGCTGACGGCAATGCATTTATTTATTTACATAATTTTCAAGTTCTTTACTTCAGCAAACGTCATCATCATCATCATCAGCAGCAGCAGTAGTAGTTACAAAAACAATGGGAGGAAGTAGATACTGTAAAGCATGCACACAGGACACCCTCAAAGGTACTAAACTCAACACAATAACAGTAACTCCTCACGAAAAAGAAGCCTTCATTCATTCATTATTTTTATTATATTAATCCTCATCATCATAACCACCTTTTCGATCTTCTTGCCTTAATTTTTTTGAGTTAAAAAGTCAAAACACCAAACAGCTCTGCTCGGCAATGGTACGATTCTCACACGTACATCCACTTAACAAAAAAATAGGAGGAACTAAACTGTCAAAATTAACTATTTTCTAGTTAGCAAGAAAATATTTTTTTTCATTGTGTGATTTGTTGATGATGATGATGACATGACAGTATCACCGACAAAATAATGCAATAGTAAAAAAATATATCCGACAGAGAAATCATATATTTTAACGCTTGTCATAAATAATTGCTTCATTGTCTCCTCTTTTGAAAGATGAGAAAACAAAGGGATTATGGAACATTTACTCTCTCTCTCTACCAGTACTTATTTTACCTTGCATGTCACTTAATCGCTAGCACCACCACCACTTTATCCCAACAAACAAAAAAATAACCCTTTCCAAATAATTCCATCTTAGCATAAACATTTATATACTTACAATATAAGTCATTATAACTACGTATGTAAATAATTAATTTAGACGTGCATATCAGTTTGGTCATCACAACACTGCCATATTATATTGTTATTATGACACACATCAAAACTTCTAATGAGGTCGAGAGAGTCTCTACTACCACCACCACCACAAAACCCTCATCTAAAATCTACCTATCTACTTTATATTCGCCACTTAACTCGCCTCTTTTACAGTAGGCAGCTTTTAATTGAACACATCAGGTCACGTTGCAATAATAAGGCAAGTTGGTAGTAGAAGCAGCAGAAAAAACCATCCAAATATTTTACAAGATCAAACAATGTATATTCCACACATTAGTGTCATTTATACTTTTTATTCATGCAAAATAATTCACAAAACAATCAGCTTTAGTGTTTTATTCAAGACCAATTATTAATTTACTGCGAATGTTTACTGTGTACTACATTTTATAGGAGACATTGTAATATACAACATGGCTACATAATATTATGATTTCATATTTATGAGCAGGCAAGCAGACAAAAAATATCTGAGTTAGTAGTGATAATAGTAGTAGTAGTAGTAGCACAAAAAAATGTAATAAAAATTACCGGATAAATTTTTATCTCATGTTGCCATCTCTCACCACCACCACAACTTTTTAATATTCAAAGCGAAAAAAATCAACAGCTTTTGGTCTGTCATATTATTATGATGATGAGCTCCTTGAAATGTTCATTCTGTGACACTTTTTCATGTGTCCTTCATCACTTTAAAACAATAATAAAAAATAACAATAAGACTGTCATACAGTCATCATTACTGCAGTGCATAAGCAAAACACTTTGCATTGCAAGCTAATAATGCAAATTTATTAAAAGAAAAAAATTATTTATGTCTGTATTATTTTTTATTATTATCATTTTTATAAAGTACCACTATGAATGTTATTATTAGTGCTACCGGTTGTATGACAAGTTGACAACTGTCCCAATCATATATGATCCTACACGAATCAATTATTTTATTTTATATTATATTTACGTTTTACTACACAACAACATAAGCAACCATGCTTGTCTAACAATAAACATGAAATGGCATGACTAGTTGAGTGACATGACAAAGCAGCAAATGACAATATAATATTATTACTTTAGACACAGTGTCATTGTTCTCTCTCCATTTTTTCTAACTGGATTAGTATTATTGCATGCATGCATTTTAGTATAGATTGCTACTGTTGCTGGATGCAAAACCACCGGTAAATGAACGGATGCATGCGCGTGATATTATGATGCCACAAGGAGCCAGCGAGTTTTTTTTATAGATACATAGACAGAGAAGACATATGCTCTAGTTTTGTTGGAATGCCATCTCATTATCAATTTCTTACCAAATGTTAATGAGCCGTGTTCAAACTTGCTTCAATTCATTGTCAGTTTAGTTTATATTAATTACGATGCTCTCGTCAACTTCATCTTTTTCACGAGACAAAGACATGCTTACAATAATAAAAACATGACCTCAGTAGCTATACTTGTCACTTTGAGAAATGTTTTTTTTTTTAAATTTACAATTCAGTAGTATCATCATGATCATAAACTTGAATTAATACCAGTCATGATTATCAACATCTGCTAGATCATCATTCAAAATGGGATGGGAACTGTGAACATTTACACATCTTCATTGAAACAATAGTTATGTATTTCTATTTGGTTGAAAGGAGAATGATTTGGGAATTTTTATGACCCAGTCATTTTCACTCCTACAGTTCGGAATAATTTCAAACAGTGATGATGATGATGATGATAATGACTCGATGAGGATCATGGCAATGCATTTCAGATGTCTTCCTTCCTATACTATTGTGTGGGTTCTTCCCGTTTCACTGAACCTCTCTCTCTCTATAAAGTTGTTGGAGAAATTTATTTTGCATTTTGTATAAATAAATGTAAGCGATAACTTCATTAAGTTGATTTTGCTGCCGCTGCCGCCACCACCACAAAGTGAAAATACAAATGAGGAGATAGTAGAAAGATAGATTGAATTGCAGGAAAACGAATAATGCCTTTTAATACTTGTAACTATTCATTCGCCTTATTTGTCCTCGTACCCTGTCGTTTTTTATACTGTACTCTTTTGCAACTCTTTCTCTCTCTCTCTCTAAAACACTCGCTTTCAAAAAAAAACAGACAAGCCGCATTGTAGTAAGTAGCGCAAAAGCGACATCCCAACAACAACAACATGCCAGCAGCAGCAGCTCTCATAAGCCACTAACTATAAGCAGCTCCTTCCATTTAAGCTGTATGCCCTGTGAGCGGAATTGAAACCTCCTGTTTTGTGTTTTATAGTGTCGTGTTTTAATTAATGATGCAAGCCGGTAAGTAGAAAGATAGATTGAATTGCAGGAAAACGCATAATGCCTTTTAATACTTGTAACTATTCATTCGCCTTATTTGTCCTCGTACCCTGTCGTTTTTTTATACTGTACTCTTTTGCAACTCTTTCTCTCTCTCTAAAACACTCGCTTTCAAAAAAAAAAACAGACAAGCCGCATTGTAGTAAGTAGCGCAAAAACGACATCCCAACAACAAAAACATGCCAGCAGCAGCAGCTCTCATAAGCCACCAACTATAAGCAGCTCCGTTCATTTAAGCTGTATGCTCTGTGAGCGGAATTGAAACCTCCTGTTTTGTGTTTTATAGTGTCGTGTTTTAATTAATGATGCAAGCCGGTTCCAATTTTCTAATGCTCTTCTCTCCCCATTTCCCCACACAGTCATATTATTACCATCATCGTCATCGTCACCATCAAAAAACAAGAGCAAGGAGTAAAAAGTGGAGGAGAAAAGTATAAAATCGTAAATGAGCACAAACACACACAAAGTATCGACAGCAGCAGCAGCGGGAGCAGTGCTCACTCACAGTCAAATGCTACTACATTATACATGCATGTTTTAAAGCTGAAAAAGTCAAGTGTGACTCAATTGACTGTGGACGTGGCTTTTTCCACTCTCCCTGATGATGATGATGAAAGAAGTCACAGAGAAAAGGTAGCAACTGTGACTGTGTGGCGTGTCTCACTTATAAAAAATATACAACGGCAACAGCACCGCCGCCACTACCACCACCACCATCATCATAACAACAACACGAAAGCGTAACATAATATGCAAATATAAATGTTTTTTTTTTTCTCTTTTCTTCTTCTTCTTCGTCTCGCTGTAGAATAAATACTTTTGTGTTTTACTGCCTGCCTGCTCAATGCTCAGTCGTATATATTTAGCCATTGACAAACAAACGAATAAACAAAATGCTATAATAAGCCAGTCAAAAGACATCATTATGTATACATGGCTTGACGTATAATATTCAATACACCTGAATATTATATCTTCCCATGTGACAATCACAATGTTCTAGCGTAAAAGCCTCTTTTTCACCTCCTTTTCTCTCTACATAAATTTACATGCATACCATGATATCATATAATATGTAGTATCTAACTACCTAGGTATATCCTTTCCGAGAAAAAAAACAAAACCATAACTACTACTACCTATCTATCTGTCTATTATATTCTGCTGACACGTGATGATGATGATACTTTTACAAAAGCGAAAAAATAAATGTTTGGAAATTCATGTATTATTTTGAGGCATCATTATGACTGTCACTACAGTGTCACCACTTTGCCATTGCCCATTCCATTGTGGGCATAATAAGAGGTAGTCACCACACAGAGAGAAAAATGAAAGGGTAATAGCAAACACATCCACCACCACCGACGCCGCCGCTGCCACCAAGAACAACAACAGCTACTACTGTACTTTTGTCTCTGTGTGTGTATTTATAATACAGAGGAAAAGATGAAAGGCAGGCCAGGCAAGCAGGCACCCACACAAACATATTTATTTATTCCCTGGCGTTTTTATGGAATGCCTGTGCATATATACATATATATATGCATATATATATACCGTAAAAATAACAATCTAATATGCCTGCTTATACATTTATTATATAAGTTGGTAGGAAAGGAGTAAAAAACAACACTCGCGTACATCCATCCATTCTCCAATGGTACACATATCATCCACACACACACACATAACAGCACAGCACAAGTGGAAAAGAACAAAAACGTGATTAACCGTAATAAGAAACTGTCGGATGGTTAATTAAGAGGTTTATGGCAGCTGATTGATGATGAATAGATGACTAACATACACTTTCGTACTTACTAAGCTCCATATAAATGCTGTGTAGTAGGACATGAGTGTCTGTAAGAGTGAGTGGTGCTGGTGGTGGTGGTGGTAGGGAGAAGCGGACAATAACAATGAGACGGAAGCTCGTATAATGAAAACCACATTCAATTATCATAGCCTTCTCCATTCATAAATAATCAGAATTTTACGCAATGTGCTGGCCCTAATGCCCGTAAAAAGGATATCTACGCCACCAAAAAAGTGACAATATAATTCCCGTTCGTTCGTACTACTCATCAAGAGAAAGGGAGAAGAGAGAGAGAGAGACAAGAAGAAAAAAAAAGAAGAGAGAAAAAGACGACGGAAAACATTCCGCACATTATTATGTATAATATAATTGCCTTTTCTTTTTACCGTGTGTGATGAGCATTAAAAAGACTGCCTAAACTTTGCAAGCTTCATTAAAATTGTAGCAACGCTGGTTTAACGTATATTATATACTTTCATTACAACCACGCAATTATACTAACACAGCTGCCAAGACGGAGAGAAGAGAGAGAGAGAGAAACGGAGAGTAGGCACATTAACATTACTGATATTATTATTTTTTTCTCCGACTTCTCAGAAAAGGAATTGTGGCGAAAGAAAGAAGACGACAACGTTATACAATAATAATAACTCCCATTGTGACTTCCTTGTCGGTTTTTATTATTGACATTAATTTTTATTCCAAGCGTATAGAAAAAGAGAGAAAAACACAACAACAGCACAAAACTAGCTAAATACTACTAGCAGCAACACCAACAATATAGAAATGGAGTGTTACAGAATTTATGAAGTGGTAATGAAACACACAAGCCTTTAATTTTATTACACTATCCTTTTTCCCTGGGAAGAACCTGGGGGCAGAATGAAGAGAGAGAAAAATATATATGAATGTGCTATTATTGGATAACAATTATGATGTCTAAAATATATAGCCATATGTATGCACCAAAATGTGATAATTGCTCAACCAATCATTTCATGATTTACTCTCCTTTTCCAAATATACATAATATTCATAGCCGCCATAGAATTCGCATAATTAAATGTTACTACGAAAGTAAGCCATTTCTCTGAAACGTAAGTACGACCTAGCGTCTTGGAAACGGGGTATTTAGAAACTTTTTAAATGTACCTACCTATATGAGTTTGCAGATTAATCCAAAAAAAATTCATTTTCAAAAAATCTCTAGTATTATTATTAGGAAAAATGAACCAAACATTCATAATCGAAAAAATGCACACACTTCTCGGTAGGGAGATGGGACGATGAGTAAAAAAGGGATCATTATCACCATCTAAATATTCACTAGGATTAGAGTAAAGGTATATTTTACATGAATGTGTTTTTTGCGTCCTGGGAGAATGTTGTTGTAACACTTATCATCACTCCACCAAAGTTCAAAAGAGACCGACCAAAGAGGAAGAATAGTGATACTTAAAAACATTTAATAGACTTTCAGCTAATTAGACGCAAAAAGACAGTGTTGTGGTTGTCTTTCTGGGAGAAGATAAAACAACAAAAAACGGTAGCAATTGTGCTTGTTGTATTTGTAGTGGCACTGGTGGTGGTATGATGCTTGCTACAGTATCATCTTCTCTCTGTCTACGTCTCTCTTTCTCTTTCTATCTATCTCTCCCTTTTCCTTCTTCTGTCTACGCGTAATCCCCACTACCACATCCAAAGATTCTTTACCATTACGACGACGACTACTGGGAGAATAATGTTATTTGTGTGCATCCTTTTCCCTCAAAACAAATCCTGCTACTCTTCTCTCCTCAACTAAACAGCGGAAAAATTTACGAGCTTTCATGCATTTCAACGAAAAGCAAAACTTGGTTGTTTCATCATCACGACGACGATGATCCTCATTCTCCTCGTCGTGTGGTGGTGGTGCACAACTACGGAGATGATATTATATGAGGATGGAGATCATGATGCTTTATGTATGTACATAAGTATGCCTGCCTTCCTACCTCTTCTTCCACTTCTTCACCTTCCTTGGCATTTTTTTCTGTCTGTCTGACGCCAAGTTTTTTCCTGTCAAATTATTTCACTGAAAGAGGAAGATGAAGGAGATGCACACACACAGAGAGAACAAGAAAGCCATTATGTTTACCAACAGAAACTCAATAGCATGTTTAACAGATTTTACCTTTGTGTATTTTTTAAACAACACACCATGTTTGTATGCATTTCTCCGACACTTAATTTTTTGAAAGTCTACAGATGTAAATATATTGAGCGGTATTTAAACAAATGTTTTGGTTCTATTTATATTTATTCTCATGATCAGGTTTTACTCCAATTAACAATTCGTTAAATTATAACATTTTTTCGCTGCAAAAAGGGTACCCAACATTTTACCCTTTTAAGCATGTGATTTTACTGCATTCTGTAAAAAATTTGACGTTTACAACTTATCAAAATCCCAAAAACTTGCACATGTGAGGGTAATAACAATTTTAAATTATGGTTGGTAATTTGTAAGCTTTGTCACACAGCCAGTGAGAAAAGTGCATAAAATATTTTACTTTTTTATGCTCCATAATATGTTTTACGTATACTTGCTACGGGTTGTTGTTAAATTATATAATAAAACATGTATACTTACACCTTACCAAAAGACGCAAAACAAGCTGTGTGTGCGATTTATGCTCCATAATATGTTTTACGTATACTTGCTACGGGTTGTTGTTAAATTATATAATAAAACATGTATACTTACACCTTACCAAAAGACGCAAAACAAGCTGTGTGCGACTTTTGTAAAAAAAATCCTTAAATATCTGCTTGCTGATCTGCTACAATAATAATCAAGTTCAGCTGTCTATAATGAAAGACATTTCTACTGTCTATTACTATACTACTACCACTACTTACGTCAAAAAATTCCCTCGAGCTATGTACAACATTAAACACGCTTGTTGGTTCATTCGTAACTTGCTGATCTGCTACAATAATAATCAAGTTCAGCTGTCTATAATGAAGGACATTTCTACTGCCTATTACTATACTACTACCACTACTTACGTCAAAAAATTCCCTCGAGCTATGTACAACATTAAACACGCTTGTTGGTTCATTCGTAAAAAAAGTAGAGAGATAATATGGCGCAGAAAATATAATATAATATTCTGCAATTTGGCCACCAGCCAAAAATTGGTGCTCTTTGACAGACGCTGGACTGGACACACAAACAATATACATCAACTTCCCGATGAACAAACGTGAGCTGGTGCCAACTTGATTTAAATTTAATTGGTTGATAAATCCTTTTTTCGCGTCATTTTATGTCTCTGAATGACTAGCATCTTTGTTCAATAAACCATTGATTAATTTCTGTGCGATGATGTTGATGATGATGATGAATAAAAACCAAACCAGCAAACATTTATGACGACAGTGTTGCGTTTTAGTGTCGGTTAAATCAATAAAAACGCTAGCCATATAGCGGCAAATAATACCAACACACATGTGTATATTTTTAAAAAGAAATAAATAATAACGATAATATATTATATTATTTCCTTGCTTTACATGGAAAATTGAAACAGTGAAAAAATTAATAATAATAAAAACATAGGTATACACATATAATCCAGCCAGATCATAAAGCTTAATTTTGTATTTTGTATTATTATTATTATTATAATAGCATTGAAAATTATTTCAACTCCTTTTGTACAACTGTTGCCAAGCCGCGAAATGTATGGAGCAAGCAACTAATTTTAATGAGCAGCATGGAAAATGATAAAAAGGCTAGAAGAAGAAATGGTCTTTCAAAAAGTTTTTTTTTGTATCAACTTATATTCACCACGTCTGTTTGCCTAAAAACTTGCCTGCTTGCACACCACTACAACAAGTAACGAGCAGCACACGTACTACCTACTCGGTTGGTCCACAAAGAAGCAGACAAACATCCGTATTAATTAATTTTGCGATCAAATGGTGTGTACTGCCTCTTTAGTTAGATTGAAAAGACCACGATGCATGCTTATTTGTTCAAACAGAATGGTATACATGCAAACCTTGTTCATCTAACAAAAAAATTCTTACATGAAATGAAATGGAATAGAGTAATAATAATAAGCGTACAAGAAGTACAAAATATTTCTTTTCAAGTTTTAAAAGAGTTTTATTTAACACAATGTAATGTTAGTTCACACAGGTACTGTGCTTCTTCTTATTACTGCGCCACTAAAACGGCGTTCATCCTGTCTTTGTGTATAACAAGTTGACTTGACCATGTAGTAGTAGATAAACAGATGGATCATCATCATCGGTGGTCGTCAAAAAGCCCTTTTAGCTCAATTTTTATGCGATAACATGCTTGTTTCGCTGGTCACCCGTTAACAGAAAGATTAAAAGAAATTTTTTGAGAGAGTCTTTAACTTTGTCCTTTTTTATATATTACAGTCTCTTTCAAATACTTTCAATACGTTTTCCTTTGCAGAGCTTGATAATCATGAATAATTTCTCTGGAACATAAAGGGAAGGACGATAATTTGAATAACAATAGCAGCGGTAAAGTGGAAATCATACGAATATGCACGCTGCACAATCCCAAGCGTTAATAATAAAAAATAAAATAAAATACAAGTATAAATACTGGTCGTCTGTTATAAAAAACAAATAATGCGGACAGACAGATGGACATGATGATTTAATAAACTTGCTCTTTTAACAACAGTTGTTAGCACAACGAGAGGCTAAGAATCAACAAGAATGA
>JAANSP010003066.1:0-11847 GCA_036850745.1 Homidia socia
GAGATTCTCTTCATCGGTATTTAGAGACTTCGGGATTAATTTTTCGAGATTTGGACATGCGACCTTTTCTATGGGAAATTGGTAAAGCCCCTCTTTACACTATTTTGTTCCAATTTCTACGTAATAGCTCATGTGCGTGTCAAAAGAAATCATGATGATAACATCTTATCAGTATAAGGCTCTGCTCTGCTTCTTCATCAATCACCAATTATATATCCATCATGAATTGAAAATATTTCTTGTTTTTTTATTATTTAATACGCGCAAAGAATTTTCGCAGTCACCTACCAGCCCCACTTACTTAAGTATGAAATGACAGAGAACACTGAAAAGAATCTCCTTGATAATCGAATTTTGCTATCATCATTACCATTAATTGTACAGCAACAATTACGATCAAATGAGGAGGATTATTCTTATGGACGAGAAAATGCTGTGATAAGGAGGATGTCGACCCCTCCACCCAATTTTAATCGTCTGGCTAGTCTTTACTGGAAAGTTGGTGATACTGATGACAATTTAAAAATAACTATCATTGCAACAAGCGAGTAATTGGTCTAGTAATAAAAATGAAAAACGTTCATAGTATCCAACAGTTCATCAGGATGTTTGCGTCTATCCCCTCCACACAAGTGCTGCAGTTCTCACCACAGCGAGAATCCACAGTGAAAAGATAAAGCGGCAGCTGGATAAGGATCCAGAAAAGAATCGGCTTTCACCGGACTCCAGTCGAAAACGGGCCCCCTCAAGGGGAGGTAAAGGTAAAACCAATGTAATGAGTTTGAGTACACAGCGAAGGACTGTGAACCAGTCACTGGTGGGAACTGCATCAACTTCAAAAGGCCTGAACAACGTTCGGAAATCAGTGGCTCGAAGACCGACAACAACAAACGATGCAGCAAAGGCTCTCGCCAAATTCCGCCAGGTGAAGGGGGTAAGAGGGAGCTTTTCTTCAGAAAATTCTGATCAAAATACATCCGACTCGCATCCAAAACGCGGTCGTGGTTTAAGTCAAATCAGTCATGCGAGTCACCACGGCCAGGCACTTAGGACTCTTTCTGTTATTAACGAGCGCTCGTCGGGAAATTTGAGCCCTGTCTCCACAAAAGTTCATTCCGTGGATGTAGAAAAGAATGCAGAATCAGCAAACAAATTCAGCAACTGTGTAAAGAAATGCATTGGCTCTAGGGCGTTTGTATGGGCAGTGGTCATTATTCTCGTGATCTTTATCATTTGTACGGCTATCGCTGCAATTGCGTTCCCGATTGCGAGAGCGCTCGAAAAAGGAAAATGAGTAACCAAAATTGAAAGTGAATAAAACGTTTTTATTTATTAAACTACCAACTAGTTGTAATACAGCTACAATTTACGTTTGAATATCCACTTTTCCCAACCTTTTCAAAATGTGAATGCTCGGCAGCACCTTTGTCACCATTCCTGTTGCGACCGTAGCATGATCTTCCCTAATTGTAAATGGCTGTCCCATTGTCACCACCATTTTCTTGAGCAGCGTCAAGTGGACTGTGGCATGTTCACCGGGCATTAGCATGTCCATGCCAGGCAGCAAATCTATTCGGCAGTGCATGTTCCACGTTCTGCTGTACAACTGCTGACAATATTTTGACGTCACTGGTTTGGACCTTCCTCCCTCTGATCGGGCTAAAAAGTAGATTTTTGCTTCGAACCGATTAGCAAGCTCTTCACTAGCTTCTTGGCAGAGTATCATTCCCCGTTGAACCGAATCTATTTTCACTCCCCTGAGTAGTGCACCAACATTTTCCCCCGCCTGCGCCATTGGCACTGATTTCTTGAAAATGTGAAGATCGCCGACAGTTGTCTTGATTTTAGTGTCAAATCCTAACAGCTCAGCAGACTGGTTTTTCTTGATGGTGCCCCTTTTGATGGTACCAACCACCACAGTACCTCGGCCTGGAACTGTAAAGCTGTTGTCAATGGGAAGCATAAAAGGTGACTGCACGTCCCGTACTGGTAATGGAATATAACTGTCCAGTGCACTTATCAACTCGTGTATAAATCATTCCCCGTTGAACCGAATCTATTTTCACTCCCCTGAGTAGTGCGCCAACATTTTCCCCCGCCTGCGCCATCGGCACTGATTTCTTGAAAATGTGAAGATCGCCGACAGTTGTTTTGATTTTAGTGTCAAATCCTAACAGCTCGGCAGACTGGTTTTTCTTGATGGTGCCCCTTTTGATAGTTCCAACTACCACAGTCCCTCGGCCTGGAACCGTAAAGCTGTTGTCAATGGGAAGCATAAAAGGTGACTGCACGTCCCGTACTGGTAATGGAATATAACTGTCTAGTGCACTTATCAACTCGTGTATACATTTCTCCCCGTATTCCCCTTGATCTCCATTTAAAGCTAATAACGCAGAGCCTGGTATTATTGGGGTGGCGGAACCGTCAAAACCAAAATCTGTCAACAACTCCCTCACCTCCAAATCCACCAATTCCACAACATCCTTGTCCACCATGTCACACTTATTTAAAAACACAACAATATTGTCTACTCCAACTTGCTTTGCCAAAAGAATGTGCTCCACTGTTTGAGGCATTTGTCCGTCAGTGGCTGCTACGACTAGAATGGCTCCATCCATTTGGGATGTTCCGCTGATCATGTTTTTAATGTAGTCGGCGTGACCTGGAACGAAACAAAATAATTATTGTTTTCCATATTTTTATGGAATGAATGGAAAATATGTATACGTTGTGGTGTAAACCGTTATATACCAGGGCAGTCCGTGTGGGCGTAGCTCCGTTTCTCGCTTTCATAATGCACATGCGCAATATTAATGGTGATGCCCCGCTTCTTCTCCTCAGGTGCCTTGTCGATTTGGTCAAAACTTACAAACTTGGACAGCTTTTTCTTTGACATGACCTTTGTGATTGCAGCGGTCAACGTTGTTTTACCATGATCCACGTGCCCAATCGTTCCGACGTTAACATTCGGCTTGAAAATTTGTGGGTCTTGAGATGGTGCAGGCGTTTGCTGACAATTGAGTCCAGAGGTGGAAAGTGATCGCTGGAGGTATTTCTATTGACAAAAATGAATGGAATATGGGTTAGAATTATTAGTACAATGTAAGCGAGCCCCCAATTCAGTTCAAAGTTCTGGTCTGGTTACAAAGTGTTATCTTACAACTTTAGAATAAGGTAGAGTTAAGTGACTCCTCCTTGATACGGTAGGAAGCGTCACCGCACAGGATATTTGAACAATTAACTTTAACATGATAGTGGTAATTTAATACTTTTTAGTTTATTGCCAATGCGTTCCGGTTTTCGAACAGACATGTGCACCTGACACCTACTACTGCTATGTCTGTGTGTTATGATTTTGTTTTTGTTTTGGTCATCTCATCATCTGCCTGCTCTTCTCCTGCCTTCATTTGCTTGCCTCAACCTTCCCATGTTCCTCAATGTTTGCACTGAGTTGTACAAATCTTAAATAGAAAAAGTCATTCAATTTTCGTTTTTCATTCCATCTGATCAACTCCAGCCAAGAACAGTCCTGCAGGCAGCAGTGCAGTGCCAACTTAACCGGTTCAGGAAAAGATGTCAAAGAACAGCCGAAGTCTGTGACTCAGAGAGCAAATTTCTGGTGTAATCACTGAAACTATTTCGTCACTCGATAACTCAACTTTTTGTTTTGTTTCTTACTTTTTCTGTCAAAGTAGGTTGAAGATCAAAGCACTAGTCAGTCACTAACCAGAGGTTACACCTTGCTACCACTCGTTTTAAACCCAGAATTGACAGTGTCGTTATAGTTAGTTATCCTTTAATTCACCAATTAGTCAATTAGTTCCTCCCAGTGAATGGTTTTAGCTCTTCATCATGATGCATAAAAGTCTGAGACTTACAAGTCTGGTCAGCTCTAACTGGCAGGCGCTGCTGCACCCAGAGAAAGCTGCGCGACTAACTTCCAGAGTTCCCAACGTTTGGGTAAGTTACCTTATTATAATTATTTTAAAGTTAACTTCCGGTTTCTTCCCAGCAAGTTTTTTCCAATAACGATTTTTCTTCTTTATTTCAGCAACAACGGAACCTCAACACAAGTCAGTCAAGATACAAGCAATCTACTCCACTCAACACCATTATTCTGTTTGTTCCACAGCAAGAAGTAAGTTGTATTTACACACCAAATGAAGTTGACACTGACACGTTTGAAATATAATGGATTATGTTGACTTTAATTTCCACAATTATTTTTAGGCATGGGTGATCGAGAGAATGGGCCGTTTTCATCGAATCCTCGAACCAGGTTTAAACTTTCTCATTCCGATAGCGGACAGGATCAAGTACGTGAACAGTCTCAAGGAAATTGCGATTGATATACCCAAACAGTCAGCTATCACCAAAGGTTAGATCGAGAGAATGGGCCGTTTTCATCGAATTCTCGAACCGGGCTTAAACTTTCTCATTCCGATAGCGGACAGGATCAAGTACGTGAACAGTCTCAAGGAAATTGCGATTGATATACCCAAGCAGTCAGCTATCACCAAAGGTTAGTGTAGGCTTTTACGTTACTTTACTTACGTAACTGAGAAAAAATCTAACTGTGCCAAATGCTTTAACTGAACAGACAATGTCGCCCTAACTATTGACGGTGTTCTGTATTTGCGTATTGTTGATCCGTACAAGGCCAGCTACGGAGTAGAGGATCCAGAATTTGCCATTACGCAATTAGCACAAACTACAATGAGGTAATGAAGCTTCTCGAGGTAACTGAGGTAGAAAACTTATGTAGGGGTCAACCGATAAAATTTTGGAATAGGTCCAGGAAACCTACTCACAGTTTCCTCTATCCTAAATTTTCTACCTTTACCTGTTTTACATCAGTCCAGCCTCGACTACTAAACATATGTGGCTATTTTATAACTACTTGTTTCGTTTCCTTCAACCCACTTCAGGTCTGAGATTGGTAAAATGTCTTTGGATACCATATTTCGCGAGAGAGAAAACTTGAACACGGGACTCGAGATAACTTAGGTTGAGAACTTACATAGGGGTCAACCGATAATATTTTGGAATAGACCTTCTCACTGTTTCCTCCATCCTAAGTTTGCTTCCTTTTATCTGTTCTACATCAGTCCAACCTCGACCACTAAATATTTGTGGCTATTTTCTAACTCCTTTTTTTGTTTCCTTCATCCAATTTTAGGTCTGAAATTGGTAAAATGTCTTTGGATACCATATTTCGTGAGAGAGAAAACTTGAACACGGGAATTGTGGAAGCTATTAATAAAGCCGCAGAATCGTGGGGTATTACCTGTCTTCGTTATGAAATCCGTAAGTATGGATACCATATTTCGCGAGAGAGAAAACTTGAACACGGGCATTGTGGAAGCTATTAATAAAGCCGCAGAATCGTGGGGTATTACCTGTCTTCGTTATGAAATCCGTAAGTTGCACAAAGCTTGTTCAAGAAATAAAATTTACTGGTTAGATTTTTTTAAATTCAGTTTTGATTCACCACTTAGGTGATATAAAACTGCCGTCTCGAGTTCAAGAGGCCATGCAGCTTCAAGTTGAAGCCGAGAGGAGGAAACGAGCTCAGATTTTGGAATCAGAAGGAAACCGGGAATCCAATATCAATATGGCGGAAGGAAGTAAACGGGCTAGAATTTTGCAATCTGGTAAGAAGATTATTTTCTGCTACATGCTGCAGTTTTATTTGTCGCTTATCATCATGCTAATTTTAATTTGTAGAGGCTGAGATGCAAGAGAAAATAAACTTTGCTAAGGGAGAGGCAGACGCAGTGGTTCTTAGAGCCAAAGCACGTGCGGAGAGTTTGGAAAGAATAGGGAAGGCCTTGGCAAAGGGCTCAGGGAAGGATGCTGGATCTCTAGTTGTGGCTGAACAGTACGTGACAGCCTTCCAGCATCTTGCAAAGACAAATAACACTTTGTTACTGCCGTCGGATGTTGGAAATGTTTCTGGAATGGTCACTCAGGTGGGATGATATACAAAACATAGATTATTAAAAATACACAATAAAAATTCATATTTTTAATACAATTTTCTCATTTTTTGCCCTTTCTGCAGGCAATGTCAATTTTCAAGCAATTATCAAAAGGAGACGCTCAAGTACCCTTCTCCGCAGCAGACGACGGACTCGAAGAGTTCTATAGTGACGATGAAGACCTGAAAGCAGCGCGTTCTAGTAATAATAGTGGCAGTAGTAGTAAGAGTAGCGACACGGTGACAAAAGCTAGTTCTAGTAATAGTAATGTGTCTGGTTAAATTGATAAATAGTTGTTTTGTTGACGATAAATAATTATACTATTTTTATTCTTCCTTCCTTATTCTTATAGTACACAAGTTAAATCAGATAAATTATGTATTATACACGTCAGTTTATCTTCAAAAAGACATTATCAATCGATTTGTTGGACAAGTTGAATATATAAAAATGAATATTGTAGCGGCAAAAATTTGTGTCTTTTCTTGTTGATTTATGATAAGGCTTAAAATAAAATTAGTTTGTAACAAGCTCTGTTGCTGCTTATTGCTTACTAATTACGCTTAAAAATTTGATTGTTGTTGGCGTCCTCAATCCTCATCAATTCAGTCTTGATTAAAAGTATAAAAACTATATTTATTCATTTTTACAAAAACAATTTTTTACTACCCCGAGATTGCTTTCAAAAGTGCGAGCGTTTGAAACTTTTAACGTCTTGTTCCCTTTATATTATTGCACGGGTAAGCCAAGAACACTGGCCGCTTTTTCTTTGAATGCCTGGTTTCTATCTTCCAAGCTTCCCGTTGTAAACGAGGCGGGTTGTTGTTCGGTGGACCCGAAAACGTCTTGTGGTGGTGCGTTGCTTTTACTGGCTGAACTAGAGGTTACGTTTATAGCGGCGCTACTACTGCTACCAGGAACGGGATTTTGGTGAGTAGGACCTTCCTCTTGCAGTGCAGAGTGCATGGTACCGTTAAAAGTCCTTAAGTGAACCTATCATTTAAAATTGATTATTTTAAAGCTTGCCAATATTAATGATAACATCGATAACCATGACGATCGATGGTATTACCAGAATGTGCATGCTGACATCATCGCTTCTGCTAAGATAAGGAAAGTTTCCGCCACTTTTCAAGTGCGCCAGCTTCGCTTCGCCGTAGTGTCGGGAGAGATCCTCGCGAGCTTGACTAGAAAGCGCTGAATCGTCAAACACGTCCATGATTGTCATTTTAATCTGCTTCAGCTTGAACGTGTCAACGTGACAGTTGACGCAGTTGAGGGTCATGCGAGACGCAAGCTCTTGTTGGCTGAGATTGTTTAGCTGAAGAAAACCAAGAAAAAAATATACATATGCATGTTCAATGACTTTGACTTTGAGAAGCTTCCTAAAAAACACTAGTATTTTTATTTACCCTTTCTATCATGAACTCGATTGCGTGCGCAATATCAAGGTCCATTATGCGAGCCGTTGTGATGTTCTCGATAATAAGTTTTTTGAGGATTACGGATGGAAGCATCCAAAAATCTGTTGAAGCAAAGTTTTCTCTTGATATTTACATATCCAAAAAATACATCGTTTTGCTGTTTTTTTTTGATAATTGACATAACATACATCATTGCCGAGTCGTTATATTCGAAAATGGACGTGTCAAGAAAAGTATTGCATAAAATGAGGGACGCCACTCTCGAGTACTGATGCGTGTACTCTGCAAATTTTTGAGCGAGAAATCCGCCTAAAGACGCTCCGAAAATGTGTACCTTGTCTAAATTGAGACAGTCCAGTAATTTCTTGAGGCCTTTACACCAGTCATCCACAGTCCAGTAGACAGGACCCTCCACGGAAAATCACACGGACTCCCCGCGCTGTTAGGTTGAGAATTTGTTTGTAGAACACGTCTGAAGTGGCACACGCAGGTCCCAAGCACAACAAAGGAGTGCGAATAGTTCGTGGCCCTGCGTCGTAGATTTTCCATTCCTACCGTGCAAAATAAAGTTTGAAAAAAAAATCTTGCAAAAAACATTTTTTGCAAAATATTTTTACAATTTACATCAATGTTCACTTACTTTGCTTCCGTCAGCCTCAATGCAAATTTTTCGCAGAGGCACGCTGGATCTAAAACTCTGATACTCCTCCGACGTGGAGAGCGCACTGTCAAAGTTCATTTTGCTGATAAGACTATTGAGACTTTGGCTTTCCTCCTCGCTAAGCAAAGCCTCCTGCGTGGTTGCCACTTTTCTTGCTGCTTCTTCCGCAGCAAAAGTTGTGCTAAATTCAAATGGTGCTTCAGCTCCAGCAACTGGAGTGGAGGAACGTGATAGCTGCAGGTACTCTGTCGCTTCCGATCCAGACGCTGACGTTGAAAAAGAAGACAAAGAGCCGAGATCCTCCAAATACTTTGAAACGACAATGGAGTAAGGGTCGGGGTAAAAGTAGGCTGGGATCGTGCTCAGACTACTGCTTCTTCGTAGACTAGGTCTCTTTCCTTCAAGCTTATCATCAAAAATTTCAGACCTTGGAGTAGGAGTAGTAGCCCTTATCACTTGATGCTTATCATTTATACCAGAAAACGTTTCCTCATAGTAAGCTAGCGGCTCTTCAAGTTGATCTTCAGTTGGAGTACTGCTGCCGCTACTCCTTTGCAGACTTTTCCTCTTTGTCGGTTCGCTTTTCTTCAGCCCGAGATTATTACTGCTCAGAGTATTATTATTATTCAAGTCATCCTTCTCATCATTAGCATTGTTAGAGGATTCCAGTTGTTGAGACTGTTCCTGCTTATAGTATTCTCCCAAAATATTATGATCACTGTTATTATTCAATTGAGAAACTGATAGCTTCTCTGAATTGAGATGATGGTTATGGAGACTTTCATCCAATCTATCCTTGTATTGTTCCCTGTACCTGGAAAAAGAACACAGAAAAAAAGTTGTAAAAAAATTCCAATACTTTTCATTTATTATGCACTCTAATTTCTTTGGAACCGCGTGTAAACTGATCTTTTGAATAGAAAGGGAGATTTTACATCCAATTAAAATTCCTAATGATTCCAGATTTCTTTCTAAACTCATTAAATCAGTAAAGTTTTGATTTTCTTATGGTATATTTTATTCCAAACATTAATATACACACACATTTCAATGCCCTATAATAACATATTACATATCAAAAAGAGAACAACTGGTTTATTAAAATTGACCATTAAAACTTGCATGCATATATTTCATACACAAAATTATAGTATTTTTCCATTATGCCTTGCCCATGCATAGAAGAAATGACAAAAAAAAAATGAAGCATTAAACTTTAAATTTATGAGTATAAATGAGCATAAGTGAGCACAGAAGAGATTTACAAGTAAAAAGAGAGCAAGCATGTGAGATGAGAAGAAGATATGGTTGGGAAGATGATTTACTTAAGATTGAAAAAGGACAGTATTAAAGCTTGCATATGAGCATATAGCAGGCAGGTATAAACTGGATAAATCTCAACAAGATGTTTTTCAGTTTAATTTCACTTACAAGAACAGCTATAAAAAGTGTTATTTTTGCACACTTTTCATATGTCATTATGATGATGCTGATATGATAAGTAAACTCACTATGACCATGACAAATATATGTACATTTTAGCCATGACCGATAATAACACGCTTGTCGCTTGCGTATTTATTTTGCTGCAAACACAAATCGCAAATCAAGAAAAATGGAAAATTTTCTGAATGGAAAGAAAAAATCGGAAATATGTTTCCATCATTCCAATTCTCTTGCACGCCAGACTTAAACTGAAGGAATCATTGCCCCGTACGGCAGGACAAAGATAGAGCCAACAAGATTTTTTTAGACAGCAGGTGCTATTTTCTGTGATAAATTTTTAAAGACTTACATGATGTCAAGTAGTGTCGGCTATGACTGTCTCTGAAAATTTTCTGAATGGAAAGAAAAAAATCGGAAATGTTTCCATCATTCTTATTCTTTTGCACGCCAGATTTGAACTGAAGGAATCATTGCCCCGTGCGGCAGGACAAAGATAGAGCCAACAAGATTAGGATTTTTTTAGACAGCAGGTGCTATTTTCTGTGATAAATTTTTAAAGACTTACATGATGTCAAGTAGTGTCGGCTATGACTGTCTCTGACGAATAATGCAAGAAAAACACTCAACAGTTATAAATTTTGAATGCTGTGTAGTCGTCTCCGACGATAGTACAAGAAGAAAAATATCGGGTTCAATTTTTATCAAGTTGGCCGATCAGAGGTTCAACTCCTCCTTGCACCACAGTGCTAATCAAGTAACTGTGCGAGATGAGAGAGCAGACTGGCAGATGCTAACGCAAAAAAAACCGTTATAGATGCACAAAAAAACATCATGTCTGCTTATTCTTGGGACAATGACTGACGGTTACTATTACGACAATGTATACAAATGTATCCACAAAATGAGCGTTAGACACGAACATTATTATTTCTCAACGACAACGGCATATTCCTTTCAAGCTGACTGACTGGTTGTAAATATATGCGATAATTTGGCTGGGAAAAGTTTGACAGGACATGTGTGAATAAGGCTAGTAGTATAGAGAAGAAACTCGACATTTTAGGGGACAAGAGAAAAAAAACAATGGGAACGGGGAAAGCTCGGTGGACTTTTCGTTGGACTGATATTTATATATCCATACATATTTGTAGATACATAGGCATAGGCACAGGTTTTATCTGTAAGTATGGAAAAGTGGATTGAACATGAATATTTAATCCCGTAATTTTGTGCATGCAACATTCCAGGTTTATAGGTAGTTTACCTATTACATTTATTGGCTTGCTAATAATAAAAGAGCAAAAGAAGCTACCCAAAGCATACTTCTGCTTCAAGGGCAAATTGTATAGATTTTCAAATCTTTTTTTGTGTGGCCAAAGAAAGTAGGGAATTGTCTGAGCTTTTGTTTGACACAAACTACGTATTTTTCTATTTAATACCATGTTTTTATTATATGAGCCAATAGTAATTTCTTATGTTTTTGTACGAAAATACGATACAGGGTCACAGTCACAACATATCAAATACATAATGCATTTTTCCGAGGTAGAAGGAAAAACAAAAATAATGGAGTGATAGCTTTGATGGAAATACATAACATTGTAGCTGGGCTCTGGCGTTTGGAATTTTGCAATTCCCGTGATATAATATAAGTTTATGACACTTTCTTGACAGGAATTATTCCTAAAATTTGGTTTATTTTATGTACTTATTAAACTGACCTACATAATTATTATTGATGGACATTGCAAAACTTCAACTTACTTTTTATCACGTTCCCCCAGAAGAGAGCCCTTTTTGCATCCCTTCACTTTATGATTAATTTTTAAAATAAAATAAATATTACACTTTTTCCACAAATAAAATATTCAATCGTGTCAAAATAAATTAAAACCATCACTTAAATTGATGTCAATCACTTTCATAAAAAATAAAATGTAATAACAATCTGAAATAATAACAATGCAAAACACTCAACTGTTTTATTGTTTTTATATAACTGTTTTACAGCATTGTTTTTATTGCAAAAAGCACACTTGTTGCTTCAGCCAGTTCAGCCTACATTTCTTAATAATAAAATAATAGTCTTTTTCATCAGCTGGGCTTGAAAATATTGTGTTTTTACGTGTTTGCTGAGACGTGAAGAAAAATACCACAAACATCATAATCATCAACAACGTGTGTTTTTTGTGTTCTTTACAACTTTAAAAAATAGTATATATTTTTTATGCTGCAATGCTTATAGAGTTCTCTGTGTACTGGGATCTCTTTAGAAAGATGCACTGAAACTGAAATAGACTCATATGCACATGATCATGACATCAACTTGTATTTC
>JAANSP010003067.1:0-11844 GCA_036850745.1 Homidia socia
GGTGCTGCTTATAGTTATAACGAAATACATAAAGCAATAAAATATTACTGCCAAAGTAATGATGCAAATGATGCAATCAAACTTACAAACATAAACAATTTACACTGAAGAGCTGCAAATGGGCAAGGATAGTTTTTTTGGTTTGTTGGCAAATTGTTAAGGTTTCTTTTCAGCTTGTGACAGTTTGCAATAAAACAACAACAACAAACCAAAGGAGTATAGAATAGGTTGTAGGTAGTAAAATAGTAAATGCTATACAGTATCTGGTTCTGGTAGCAACCCCCACCCGACTTTCCGATTTCCTAGACTCGACTGTCGGAAATAACAAATAACTTCAGCTTGAAACCATTACCCATGGACCCTAATAATGACGCTAATCAGTAAAATATCCACAAAACAATTAAAATCAAAAATATTTAAAATCTAGTCGGGGAGTCAAGCAACGTTTTGGGAATCAGAATGTCGGGTGTGGGAGGTTCTGTTACCCTCAGAACTTAGAACCCAAAATCAAAACAGCACCAGCAAAAGTACACCCTCTTTCTAAAATCAACATAGTGTGACAATGGGACATGTCCATATACCCAGCCCAGCCTCCCCTACCGAAGACCCACTGCTAAAACCAGTGCCAAGTGTTCGAGAATGTAGTAAAAAACTACAAAATTATCATATCATGCATGCATAAATGTATATTAATAATAAATGTTTTTACGATTATTTTTATGGTTTAAAAACTGTATATGTACTGCTGCAATTACTCTGTGTCTCTGTTTGTCTGTCAATCTGTGTGAAAATACTGAAAATAAGTTGATAAATTTGCTTTGGAAATTGGAAAACAATTTCAACTCAATATGTATATGTAAACTATGGATAAGTCTCACAATGAATAAAATTGGATTTTATATCATTTTTAGTATTTTAATGTACACTAGGAAACCCAAATGCTCATTCGTTTATGTTAGCAAGGAAAGTGATCAAAACCAGGAGCTATTAACTTAAAATCGTAACAAGTTAACTCAAAATTTCATAAAACACTAAAACTCTACAAACCCCATAGAATTACCCAAACTGCAAACTCATTTGAGATTGAAGTTTTGATTTTTTTTTTGGGAAAGTCTGGAAAGATTCTGGGAAAGTCTTTTGATAACCATGTCTCTTAAAATTATTATGTACCCTTTTACAATGCACACTTTTTAGAAATGAAATTCATGTCTGTCTGTCCTTGCTCTTGCTCTGACTTCAAAACGTTTTAGAATTTTTGATTTTTTTCTAGGCAAAGATATTGCAGAAAATTTTTCAAAAAAGGGTAATCACATTCATTTTTCAGCCATATTGGTCTTCAACGAAAATCGTTAAAAATGGTAATAAGCGGAATTATGTACCCTTTTACAATGCACACTTTTTAGAAATGAAATTCATGTCTGTCTGTCCTTGCTCTTGCTCTGACTTCAAAACGCTTTAGAATTTTTGATTTTTTTCTTTGTAGTTCTTCAAAATGCAAAGATATTGCAGAAAATTTTTCAAAAAAGCGTAATCCAATTCATTTTTCAGCCATATTGGTCTTCAACGAAAATCGTTAAAAATGGTAATAAGCGGCCAATTTTTAAATACACCGCGCACTGCGTCTCCATCAAGCAAGACAAATACATTCAAATAATTTAAATTAAATTCTATAAAAGCAAGCACCTTTTTTGCAGCTTAACGTTCTAGTTTTTTACTTCAACCATCAACACTAAATTCCGATATGGATATGCAATAATTTTTATTTTTCCGCAAAAATTTAGAATTAAGATTTAGATTTTTTAGTTATAGATTAATTAGTTATATAGGTAGGCTCGTTTCGTTATATGTATGACAGATTCGGTTGAAAATCGTGATAAAATGATTTCGAGATAGAGACTGAATCCAATGGACAAAAATGCTACAACTTCATTACATTTTTAAATATGAATCAAATTCAAAATCCAATTAAACTGCTATATAATATTAATATAACGAGTCATTGGATTTTTGCATGAATTTTTGTGTGTGTAAATTCTAAACGCAGCATGACAGCAAGTAAAAATGTCTTGTTCTTATCTTACGCTACATACAGCCAGCCCAACCCGCGAACCCACGTGTAAACAAGTACAAATCAAACCAGATGTCTTTCTCTGGTGGTGGTTCTTCTGTTTTGTCTGATGGTCTTATTGTCCACTAAAAAAACAGTGGTGGAGACTTGGAAACTGGAGACTTGTTTGCTTCATCCAAAGATAAGATAAAATCGTCATGTAAATAAACCTAGTTAAGTTGTTCTATTTGTTTATCACATTACGATAATGTTAACTAAAACTGTGCATGGTAAACATTACACACCATTCGGGTTCTCCATTTTTTGTTTCGGTTACCCAAGTTAGCTAGACTACGGTTATGAAAGAACTTAGAATGGAGGTTTTTTTGTTTGCATTGATAAAGTAACATTAGTAACAGTAGCTTGAAAATTGAAAATACAATTAGTTAAAAGTGGTGTCCTAGAGAACGTTTTAAGTATGAATGTCAGATTTAGAAATGGTGACTATATTGAGAGATTCCTGCTGTTGGAGCTACTCATATGTTGCCTCCTTTTTGAGAAAAGTGTTCAAGGAGGAATATTTGGAGCACCACAAGCTTTGTACGGACCTACTGACCACGTAGTCGTTTTAAATGCCACTAGTATCAAGTCAACAATATACGGAAAGCCAAACGCGTGGGTGGTAGAATTTTTCAGTAGTTGGTGTGGCCACTGCATAAATTTTGCTCCAGTTTATAAGGAGTTTGCAGCAGAAGTAGAAGGTGAGTTATAAATTTGTAAAATGAAGCCAATGAATAATGACTGAAGTTACATATTTGTTTAAAGATATTTACATGTTTTATTTTTTAACCAGGTTGGCAGACCGTCGTTAAAGTGGCTGGCATCGATTGCGCCGACGAAAATAACATTCCAATATGCCGAGAATATGAGATTATGGGTTATCCTTCTATTTTATTTTTCCCTCCTAATTCACCGGAAACAGCGACAAAGGTATAAAATCTACAGAAAAAATTTGAGACTACTTTCCATGATTCCATTTTGTTTCCAGTTTATTCCAATTTATTTGTCTAAATTTTGCAGAAGACTGACGAAGATAAACCTGATTTGTACAGAGGTGAGCGATTCCAGAGATTCGATAAAGTTTCTCAACTCAAAGCAGAGTTGATAGAACAGTTGACTCCTCATTTTTCAAACATTCTTGGAGATATTACTTCACCATTAAGTAGTTTCGTGGGAGTGTGGAAACATGTGAAAAATGGTGTCCCTCCTCCCGCTGGAGATGGATCAAAACCTTCAGTTACGCCGTCGTTGCTAATTTTAATGTTTGAGAAAGACAAGTCGTCAATGGGAAAGGAACTAGCTTTACTACTAAGCAGTTTCCCAGAGATTCGCGTACTCAGATTCCAACAACGAAATAAACTATATGAACGGTTGGGATTCAAAACTGATTGGCCCGCGGCAGGATATATAACTGCCGACCTTCGTGGTGGAAAATTTACTATTCCAAAAAACAAAGACATTGTAACATTTCTTCAAAGCTCGGCATTGAAAATGATAAAAGCTGAGCATAGTAACAACCCTGTTGCCCACGCTTTGGCGGAGGGTGGTGGTGAAAAGAACTACCCCGATGAAGTTTTAAAAGAAGAAAATAATCTGGAAGAACCCCTCACTCGTGATAATAGCTTAAAGGAAGACGTGGTCAGTTTAGAAGACCTGATTAATGCAGTGAGAAATTCGCTCCGAAACGAGGTGGGTGTACTGAAATCTATTTCCGGACCCAAATTGTCAACTTTAAAACAGTACGTTCATGTGCTTGGTCAGTTGTTTCCGGCGGACCGCCGTGAAATGGTAGTTTTTCTCATGAAACTTGATAAATATTTGGATGCACACACAGACCAACTTCAAATCAATGACTACTTGGACAAGTTGACGGAACTGGAGTTGGAGCTGCATCCTTGGGATATTGACATAAATTCATGGGGATCGTGCAGAGGAACTGTCCCCGGACGCAGAGGGTATACCTGTAGTTTATGGCGTTTGTTCCATACGTTAACTATTTTAGCAACACAAAAGAAACAGGACATTTTTGTGCTTTCGGTGATACACGGTTAACGTCAAAGAATTTTTCGGATGTTCTGAGTGCGTTCAACATTTTACAAATATGGTTGCAAATGAAGGGGCGCTCATGATAAATTCAGAAAAGGATCAAGCACTTTGGCTGTGGAAGGCTCATAATAAGGTTAACAAAAGGTTCGTAATCTTGAAGAAAAGTTTACAAGAATCGATTGGTACAATTTACTATTTCTTAGTAGAAGTAAGTGAATTAATTGGCATATTGTTCAAAACTTTCAGACTGAAAGGATCTCCTAGTGAAGATCCGGGCTTTCCTAAAAATCCTTATCCAAGTCATGTGCAGTGTCCATCTTGTCAGACTGAAGACGGAGACACTTTTGATGAGGATAAAGTTTTCGACTATCTAGTTAAGGTGTATACCCACCCGGTAAGAACAATGCAGCAGGTCTTTCAAAAACCTGAAACAGGAGGGATCGTGCATTCACTAAATCATCATGACCAAAGTAAGCAACGTCGCCACACATCATCTCGATTTTTTAGTGGAACTGATTACTGGATATTTTGCATAGTTTATTTGAGCGTAGCCATGTTACTAATATTTGGATATTATCATTTTAAATTGGGCTCGTCACGACGAACGAGACTATTTGACCCTCTGGGTGTTTGTAGAAAGTTTATCCACTCGTCACGTTCCATTGTTTAAGATTGACACAGAATAGTAACCAGCAGCGAGATTTGTAGTTTTATTATTGTTACCACCACATTAATATTTGAAAAAAGCGTACAATAGTGAAAATTGTTTTCCCACTCTTTTCTTTTGCTTGCGATGGTTTTGAACCTTCAAAATTGATTTGATACGAATTTCTTTAACTGCGTAGATTTGTTTAGAACTCGTTATTGCATTTGTTTATTTTTGCTAAATAAAACAGGGTGATGATGAAACTTTATTATCTTTGTCACTTGTCAGACACTGACACTACTAGTCATATTTGTAAAGCGAGATTTGTAGTTTTGTTATTGTTACCACTTAAATATTTGAAAAAAGCGTACAATAGTGAAAATTGTTTTCCCACTCTTTTCTTTTGCTTGCAATGGTTTTGAACCTTCAAAATTGATTTGATATGAATTTCTTTAACTGCGTAGATTTGTTTAGAACTCATTATTGCATTTGTTTATTTTTGCTAAATAAAACAGGGTGATGATGAAACTTTATTATCTTTGTCACTTGTCAGACACTGACACTACTAGTCATATTTGTAATTTATTATTTCATATTAAAATATTTAGTAATAAAATTGCACAAATGCCAAATATAATATACATTTTAAAAAACTAACAGTGAAAATTACGTAAAAAATAATTAATATAAATTAAGTTTAGGCAGAATAAGGAGTGCATGCCAGGTTAGGGGACATCAAAATAAAGGCTATACAAAAGTGCAGGTCTCAGCAGACTCCTTTGACTGATTACAGTGTAATCATTACACTATATTGGATTTTTTGTCGGGACAACTGGAGTTAACTCCACACTTACTGGGCGCATCACTCTTCCATTATGAATGAAAATTTTTCCATCCTGAAACTAGTTAAGAGATATTACACAGTATTAGTATTTACTTTTACCACAACAAAACTCACGAAAGCCATAAGCCTTCATAATAATCAAATAAAAAAACTTTAAATAATTTAGCGATTGAGCTTTGAGCTTACCTTTAAAGAACAGTTACGACAGTGTTTTGAACGACTAGTAAAAGCACTATCCCCTGTCTTTATGTGGCATACACAGGGGCAAGTGTTTGTGGCAGGTATCTGAGTTTCATCTGGAAGCTTGACAATTTCAAAGTGCAAGTCTTCTTTACTGTTGTTGCCGTTGTTTTCAGCTCCTCTTTGAATAACAGGGTCTTCCATGTCTAGCTCAATTTCCTCAAAATCCACTCTTGAGGACAATGACTGAGGACGATAGACGGTGGGAAGAAGCGCTTTGAATGCTTCCATCATTACAGGATTCCCAGAGAAAAACGGTTCCATTGCGGCAGCAATGTCTTTTTCTTTCAGATTTGGCTTTTCTTTGAATGACTTGAATTTGTTCATAATCTTTGCCTTTAGTGCTGGACAGTTTTCAGTATACTTTTCTACCATTTGAATCAAGTTTATTTCCGCCATGGTCTTTTCTTGTGCTGTTAAGGCTGTCGTCTCATTACTTGTTTGTGGTTCCATAAATGACTCAAACTCTGCCAAGAGGTCAGGATACTCTTTA
Source organism: Homidia socia (assembly GCA_036850745.1). NCBI lineage: Eukaryota > Metazoa > Arthropoda > Collembola > Entomobryomorpha > Entomobryidae > Homidia > Homidia socia. Next base: position 6,377 of record JAANSP010003067.1, read on the forward strand.
AAGAGCACTTTCACTTTTTCGTGAAGCTCACTCTGGTTAACACTAGTATTATCTCCGGCGTCCATAAGGATTTGCATAAAGCTTGTGTATATTCCAGGGTGATGTGCTTCCGTGGCAGATTGTACTCTGGACAAGTAAGACTCCATGTAAGCATCTGCCACGTCCTCAAATTCGTTTGAACTCTCCTCCAGCATTTTCTCTGGTGGTGTGACATTATGCTTAGAGGAAACTCTGTTTTTACTTCCATTTGTACCTCCAGGACTTTTCTTTGTTTTCTTTGGCTGTTTGCTACTACTGTTGTTGTTGGAGATGGGAGTAATTGATGTTGGCAAGATACTGCAGACTGGTTGTTGTTGCTGCAAATTTTGTACAGAAGGGACCACCGCTGCTGGGGGTGCAGGAGCTTGCATTTGTTGGAGCTTTTGCCTATTTTTCTCTTTCTCTTGAGGATCCTCATCTTCGTAATTTCCTTTAGGTAATGGCCGCTTTTTATTACTACCGCCAATATTCGCCTTTTTCTCGCCATCGTCATCACTGTCATCCCCTCTTCCACTCGTATGCAGCGTACTACTACTTGTCGATGATGATGAAATGGATGATGTCGTATTTGATAAACTACTTTGGTTGCATAAACTTCCAGTAGATCCACCGTTGTTGTTTGTCTTTTTTGGCGGCGAATTATTTCCGCCAGTTCCCCCTCCGTTATTACACTTTACTGGAATCGAAGCATCAAATTTCATAGAATTTTCGTCCTCGTCGCTGCTACTCAGCGTAATTAATTCTGGTGGTCGCTCATTACAGCGAAGTTGGTCTACGAGTGACTGACTGTCATTATCATCATCATCATCGGATGTCAATTCCACTTCAGTTCCTTCCATAATAACGTTGGGACTGTCTGGTATCACCGGTTCAATCACTTCTTCCTCGCGCTTCCAACCACTTGACTCCTCATGCAGGTTCCTCTGCTGTTCTTGCTCCACCACTCTTTCTAATATTTTCCTTTTCATTGGCGTTTGCAATGTAGACATGTCAATCACTTCATTGGAGGAAGCTCCACTCAATTCTGGAAGGTCAAACGGTTTGCCGACAAAAACGGTTGCATATTGTACAGGTGCTGCAATGGTAGTAGACTCGGGCTCCACTGATGGTTTGTATTCCTCCATTTCTTGCGAATTTATCGTTGGACCTTGTTTAGCTGGAGTTTTGAGGGCTCTCCGTGTCAGATGACGTAATCCTATCAAGTTGACAGTGGAAGCACCTTGACGATCATGATCATCAGACAACTCAACTTTGTCTCTACTTTCGGTTACGTTGCAGGGTTGGTGAGGTTGATGGTCTTCAACGAATGGCTCCACCATTGCTGTTTGCTCAGCATCCTGACCATCACCATTTTTCAGCTTATGTTGCATAGGATGAACCACTAAAGAAAGTTTGGGTATTTGGATAACAGCTCCCACTCTGCCATTTGCGTCCGTAACGGGTATGGTTTTCATAAGAGGATTTGATTTGTCCACTAACAACGTTCCGTTAGGGAAAACGCGATTAATTGTTTCAGAACGACAAAATGGAGTCGAGTCAAAGGTTACTGTTGGTGTAGCTTTTTTGCTAGGTTGCTTATTCCTCTTTCTTCTAATGCCTTTGGTTTTGGTTACTGGATCCTTACTCAATTTTTCTTCCCATTTATCCCACGAAGACTCTTCAATATGGAGAAGGAGCGTGGTCCACAACGATGATAGCCCCATTTTATCCCTTTGCAGCAGTGGCAATTTGTGAGCATCTGTTATCACTGGGACAGTTCTGTCAGGCACCGGAAGTACATTATCCGTGAAATATTTCTTGATATCTGGATGACAATAATACTTGTTGGCAGAGGATTTTTTCAGGTTTCGAATTCTATGGTACACCTGAGTCGGTGGATGTACCACCAACAACACATCACTAATTAAATTTGCAAGTTGATTTGTACTTAATTTCAGTGCTTTTACTTCATCAATGCCTTCTACGAGTAGTGCGTCTTCAGAATAACTAAACCGACATCTGGACAGAGTATTTTTTTGATTGTAACATTGCGGTAGAAGAGAGTTGTACATGAACGCATTGTTTTCAGCAATTACTTTAACAACGTGACGAGGGAAATAATTACCCTTTTGATTCCGATTAATTGTAATTCCACTTTCACTAATGTATTTTTCTTCCAGGATTTTCTTTTTGATTGGGCTTTGGTTAAGATATTTATGCGGCCAAAAATTAACAATGGTCCATGCAGAGTCAAGATTGTGCACTGATGTGGAGAAATTAGAAGCTGCACCACTCAAGTTTACAAGGTTTTTCAACTCGATAACCATTCCTTTTGCTGCTTTTGCAATTTTTTTCATTCCGACATCATCGGTGGAGACTGTCAGAACATACGACTGTGTCAAAAGTTGAACATGTTGACGCATCTGATGTCTTAAAAGATTCAAATCACATTCCCGAAAATAAGGTGGCGAATAATCAACCGTTTTCGTTTCGACACTGGCATTATTTGGTGTTTGGCTAGAACTTGTTTTAGTTGTTTCACTCTCTTGCAAGTTATCACTTTCCCCCGACACTTTAGTTCTATTTTCTTGACGNCTTGCAAGTTATCACTTTCCCCCGACACTTTAGTTCTATTTTCTTGACGAAGAGGTGATAATTCTGAAATTGAAGAAGCTTGTTTACCATCACCACCATCAGTAATGTCCAATACACTGGTGTCGTCAACCGTACTATTTTGTACCGTAGAATTTAAAGATGATACGTCGCCCAATCTGCCACCAGAGTCAGTGTATCCAGAATCGTTTGCTAGTGGTGTTATGCCAGTCAACGTAGCCAGATCGTGGTCTTCCATTTCATCTCCACTGAGAATGCCACCTGTTTCAAACAGTTCAGCAATCAACTGTGTCAGCTCCTTCTTGGGAACTTTAACGGCACGATCCATTCTCAGCTCTTCCTTATCATGCAAATCCTCATCATCCTCCATCACGTTGTACTCGGGATCAGCATCGTCATCCATTTCATTGGTGTAGTTCTGGTTCAAGCCAGGGTTAAGATAGTCGTTCACGAACGCAACATAATCTTCATTGTCCGTTTCTGTTCCCCAGTCATACATGTCATTTGTAATGTCAGGAGGTATAAATTGTCTCTCCAGGTCCTCCAGTGGTGTATCATTTAAAGGATGCTTGGAACGAGTGCGGAGACTAATGGCACTTTCTTCTTGGTTGACCTGTTTTCGTTTAAAAACTTTTGTATTGGGTCGGGGCGGTGGTGTTTTGAACATGAGTTCGGGGAAAGGAGACCGGACCATCTGCATACCCCGTCGGGTTGATACACCTTGTTTTTGGGGAACTGATGGAGAACCTTTGTCGCTGGCATGGGATGAGGTGACACTACCACTTTCATCATCGCTATGGGCTATTTCGCTGATATCTGTCTCTTTAGGAACGTAACTCTTCATCCCCACTAGAGTCCTCCGGCAAGTCATTATGGATCAACATGTGAGTTTCGCTAACTGGTTGCTTGGAAATTTTTACAGGGGAATCCACGATAGGCCAAAGTGATATGTTTTTATTGCCCATTAGTTCTTTGGTTTTTGCTCGAGTCATTTTGGGTTCCATCATGCCATCCTCATCCGAGCTCCCACCACCAGCATCTTCTCCTGCCTCAGCTTTCTTTTTCATTGTTGACATGAATCATTTTTTGAACCAAGTTGTTGGTTATTACATGGCGAATTATGCTTTTCACATTGGTTGCACTCAAGTTATTTTTGATGGCCTTTTCTTCCAGAACTCTATCGATTTCTGCATCGAGCGCGACTGATTCTAAGAATAAGATAAAATTTATTAGGTTAGCCGATCTTTGACTCTAACATTTAAAACATTTCATTTTAATTAAGAGTAATAACGGTCAAAAATGTTCATTCCATGCGCTACTGCCAAACTGCCATTACGTTTACGGGAACTCATAAGAAGAGCCTCCCCCTTCTTTGCTCTTTAAGTTGCCGTAAAAGTAATGCTAATTTGACAGAAAGAGATCAATTATTTTGGAAAATACATACTATCAAAATGTTTATAATTTTTTTGCCCTTATCACGTACCATTTTTAGGATCCATTTTGAATAAAACATTTATACAATTCGTTTTCTTCAATCACCAAAGCTTCTGTCACAACATCATTCCATGGGTAGTTCCCTCACTTCTTCACCTTGGTAACTAATAAGCAGTGATTTATTGGCCTGTAATTATTATTAAATTTTCAACACAACAAATTTGTAACTCTTTAAAAACGTGGTTTGGTACAAGGGGAATAAAATTTAAAGTTTTGTTTCGTAATCCGTAATATTCGTAACTAGCAAACAAGTGAAAACAACAAACAACTGCTGATTTCATCTTCCATTCCATCCTATAAAGTATTGTGTGTGTTTTGGTATTTGGTATTTGCAACTGCAAATACGTTGCAGGTAGTGTACTACATGCACATACTGACTTGACCAATGTTTTAGAGGTATGTGTGCTCGTTTCCTTGTCGCATTTTCTCGCATTGTTTTTGTTTATAAAGGCGGTATTCTGCGGGCAGACCCCAAATCCAGACTATCCGAACTTCCACACCCGACTTTCCGACTCTTTGCACCCGCTTCTAGAACACTAATAATAATAATACATGCAAACATGTATCTTAAATTTTAAGACTTAAAACAGCATTAAGCTGCGAAAGAAGAAACACGGAGAATTTATTGAAATGTAATTTTTCGAAAACAGAATGAAGTTCCGTTCAGAGGTTTATGATGAATATGATTAAAAACCAATTTGTTATCAAAATGTTGATTTTTTCTCATGACCGAGAGAAATGATTATAAATTATGTGCGGCATGTATTTGCCACGCTTAGTACAATTTAAGTCGTACCAGTTTTTAACGGTTGCCGTTGCCGATACTGCTAAAAAACGAACTTGACCTAACTATCATGACCAATGACCAGTAATTGATTGCAAAAAATAAAATTCGAAAGCGTCTGAAAGTCAAACATGCAGACAGATAGAAGGCACTGACAGGCAGGCATGACATGAATTGGATTTCTGTACTCTGTTTATCTAATATTAGAGCAAAATTTGAAAATTTCGAATTATATTATTGTGGGGAATAGAACATTGATTTTGCAGAGCGTTTGTTTATGTTTAAACTGTCGCATTGACATATGTGAGGTGGAGGTCACATTTCAGTCGAAATTTATTTAAATCTCTTGTACTAAAAATTTCAAATTCTTACGCAGTCAGAACAAAGCATGCTCATGGATTCATGGAACTACCAATCAAACAAAATTTATTCATAATATTCATTTTAATGGCTATAAAGGTTGATTTATTTTTAAAATCTCAAGCTTTCGCGAACTTTCCGTTTGCTTTATCAAGAGAAATTTAACAAAAATGAAATTTGGAAAACAGGTAATAGCTAC
>JAANSP010003068.1:0-11844 GCA_036850745.1 Homidia socia
AAACGAGAATAAAACAGTTAGTTTGTTGAAACGTAATAATTAATAATAATATAAGGTTCGTTAGTTGTCGTCAATTATTACTGTGGCTAGAGCCATTTTTAAAATAATAATTTAATTAGCTATCTAGAGATTTATTTGTTAGTTTTGTTAACCTCTCTGTTTTCAACGAGTCTTCGTCTTTTGACTATTTACTGAACGTCATTAATTTATTTATAGGGATAAATTGTAATCATGTGATTGAATGTGGCAAACATAACCGGAACAGTTTTTTTTCTTTGTTTAAAAAGTAAAATCATGAAAACTGAAGATTGACGGTGGTCAAACAAAGTTGGAGGGTAATTTACTTATTTTACGTGGCAGTCAGTTCTCATCAATGATTTTTTTGTCGTAGTAGACGAAATAAGGACAGATGACACTAAAAAAGAGTTTTTTACATGTAAATTGTAATAATGACATGAGTCATTATTATGAGTGGTGGTAAGTGTAACAATCTTGTAGTATGTATGTCGAGGCACCGAGAAAAATGTTACCAAAAACCCTAAAATAACTAATTCTACTGACATAAAATATACATCATCCCTCCAAAATATTTTTTGATAATGCTTATTATCTCCTCAAGTTCCAATACTTACGTAAATATTATTATCGTTAAAATTTTCCCTGCCACTAATTTTCATCATTATTACTTTTTTTGTTCTATTATCATCAACTGGAGTGGGAGCACGCAGAGGAGCTCCCCCCAGCGGACATGTTCCGTTCAAGTTGAAAATAACCTTGCTGATTGCTATAATTATTTTATAATTATTGTTATTATTATCATTTATTGACTTCCACACACACTTTCTCTCACTTTCCTCTTCTGCCTACTGCTTCTTCTTCTTCTGTCGTTCTCGTTCGGTTGCTTAAGTTCCAATACTTACGTAAATATTATTATCGTTAAAATTTTCCCTGCCACTAATTTTCATCATTATTACTTTTTGTTCTATTTATCATCAACTGGAGTGGGAGCACGCAAAGGAGCTCCCCCCAGCGGACATGTTCCGTTCAAGTTGAAAATAACCTTGCTGATTGCTATAATTATTTTAATTATTGTTATTATTATCATTTATTGACTTCCACACACACTTTCTCTCACTTTCCTCTTCTGCCTACTGCTTCTTCCGTCGTTCTCGTTCGGTTGCTTTGTAATTACAATTATTAGGAATTTGTAATTTAGTAAAAAGTAATACAAACCTAACTTTGTACACGATTATGAAAGGTGAAAATATCATCTCTCCGCCTGCTTGTGCTTATCTACTTGATTAATTATGCTAATTTTGTCATCTTACGCTTCTATTCTTTATCGATGAAAAAATCTGACAACTTGCTAATCACTAACCGTATAAGTAAAATAAGTTAGATTTTTACTTTTTTTTTGACACTGTTGTACAATAACTTTTCTATCTATGCATTTACATTACAACTTGACTTTCTTACTGACAGATTATTATTTTTTTTAGCCCCGTGCACACTAAAATTTAGTAGATGGAATAAAAAGTATCGTGGCATGGCTTCAACTTTTTTTTTGATGATTGTTGTGCAATTGTTATTAATATTTTTTGTTTTCTTGATCCCTCACTCAACATCAACAAAAAAAATTATTGTTTTTTTTTTCTTCTAAAATTAGTATCTCGCTCTACCTATTATAAAAACTATTATAATAATATTACCTGAAGAAACGTTCTTTTTGCGTTTTAAAATAAATAATAGCAATATTCATTAAAAAAAGTGCTGCTGCTAGATAAAATTATTTCATTTTCCCTATTTTTTTTTTAAAAAAAAGAGCTCCTGCTGCTGCTGCTGACTCAATCAAATACTGACATAGCTTCATATTATTTTAACAGTGTATAACGATGATGTTCCTTTCACTATTCTTCCTCCTCCCAATCTCAATCAAAGCTACTGAGAAAACGTGTACTGCTGCAAGTTGTAAAACTGATTAGTAAACCGTGTGTGGAGATTTCCTTCGAGACTCTTGTTAAAACTTGTATACGTGTATATATATCTAGCTTGTTTTAAAGCATGATGTAGTAACGCTACCTAACAATTATAATAATGGACAAAAAATGTAACCTAAGACGCGCTTTACAATTAAATATAATATAGAACAAGATTTGTTAAAATTAACTATAATAATAATTATACTATTGATAAAAAGGAAGGTACATTCATAATGATAAAACAACCCACCGCACGCCTTATCTTAAATGTTCTACTACTCCAGATTATAATATTTTTTTTATAAAAAGGCATGACAACGACGACGACGACAAGTACACAAGTGACGATACACAAAGACAAAAACACAGTTAATTATTAATAGTAAATTTCCACTAATAAAAACAGATTTAAGCAATGTGGCGGCAAAGAGAAATAAAAAGCTGACGAAATTTTTTTTTCCATGGACTAATGTAATTATTATTATTATTTTAATTAATTATTATTATTACTATGACTTTGTTGACTTTGCGTAGTACTGACTTTTTTTCTTCCTTTTCTCATCTAATTTTTAAATTAAATACTTTTCCCTTGCTTTTATATATCGGCTATCGGATAGAGATGATCAAGATGTCGTAATAATTATGAATCCAACAAACAACCACTATTTTAGTATTTTTATATTTTACGACAACAATTTCAACAATTTCCTCCTAAAAAACTCGCTAACTTGTTCATCTTCTCTTAACAACTAAGTCTTTTTTTTCTTTAAAGACAGCCGTTCCATTCTCTCTCTCTCTCTCGTTTTTTATTTCATCAGCCTTGTATCACAAAAAAAATGACAGTTTAGACCATAATATTTTTCATCAGTGTTGCAGTAGTAGTAATGTTTAGTCGTCAATAGACAAGTCTTTATGGCTGGATATAAAGGCCTGAACTTAAATTTCTTTTGACAATTTGTATCACAAGATATATTATTATTGTGTAAATCTAGTTCAACCATTCAAATTTGTATGATGATTATTTTTTTCATCTTAAAACCCTCGATTATCAATCTCCTCACCTACCTACACTGTATATATTTTTTCCAATTAAAAAAATTGAATTACTCAAAAAATAGCTTTTGAGTTTAAAATCTCAGACAATGAAACTTGATCGAGTCAACAAAACAAGTATTATTTGTAGCATTAAAATTAGATTTATAGAATAATTAAATTATTGGTAGTTATTATTGTTAATAGTATTGTTTGGAAAGAAATTAAAAAGAAATATTCAGAGGAATGCTCAGATAAGAGAATGTTTCGGTTAGAAATTTGTAGTTGCTTTGCAATAGAGTACTAGTAGTTTGGTAGTAGTAGTAGTTGTTGTTGTTGTTTGTAGCGTTAGCGTTTCAAAATAACAGAAAAAAAAGATTCCACAGAAAAAGTGTCAACGCCTTGCTTCATTAGTAGTAAAAACAAAAACTAATTGGTAATAATATTTTATCCTCATAAATAGTAATAATAATAATAAACGCAGATTTTGATTAATTTGCCAAAATTTGCTTTGTATTCTCAGTGGTATAACGTTTTCTGGTTTTCTCCTGGACGACGATTATTATAAAAATTATCATTAGTAGTAGCAGTAGTTGTAGTATAAATATGGCTTGAGTAAAAAAAGCTCAAGACATTATTTGACTGATTTTTTTTTTACATTACACAGCCTTTTCTTCTTCTTCATCTTCATCATCATTTGTGTAAAATCAAGATACGAGTTGTCGGTTCAAGTATGAAGTAGTAGAAATAATAGTATTAATTTATATGCCACGAGTGCCACGACATTATATGAACCTCAGGACAAGACATTGTAAAAGTAATAATGGTGTTCATCGCTGTATGATCATACTAATATTTTTTTGTTAATTTAGAAAAGATTGCAGTTTTTAGGGGATGAGCACACGTTAAAAGGGGAAAAAGAAGATGATAAGGGTAAAGTAAACACCCCACATCAACAAAATCCCAGGGCAGTTTAACAAAATTTCCTTGCCTTCAAAGTATTTGCGGGCGATGAATTTGAGCGTTTCATCGATGAGAATGACTGGGATGGAAATCTTCAAGACGGCTGCCCATTCCTCACCATTCAGTGGAGTGACCTGGAACACTTGCTGCAAGGGGGAAGATAAAACAAAACGTGTAAAATTAGCTGTCTGATGAACAAAAGTACAAAGTTGAAAAAACGAGTAAAAATATGAGCACAAAAATCTCTTTCCGACTTACCGAAAGGATCTCAACGTAGAGGATGACAAAGTGAAGAGTCATGGAAAGAATCATGGCCAAAAGCAGCCAGATGTTGATCCATGGAGGCATGACAATCAGAGATTGATTTTCAGACAAGCTGTTCATCGCGTTCAACATTTCAATGGTGACCAGCACAGACAGAGCCATGGTCATTGAGTGAGGATCAATGGAAAATGCTGCAGTCAACTCCCTTGAAGGCATCGCTATCAGGGGTGCATTGCAAATGGTGAGTCTGTGTAAAATAAGAAATGGCAATAATTAGTAGTATTTTGTAGTAATAGTGACAAGTCCACACAGTGTTGCTGCGCTAACTCTTTTATAAAACATGACAACAATTAAACTTACCAGTTGGTAGTAAGAAAGTTGTGGGCCATCAGCGTACAACATGAACCACCAGGTAGCAGCTCCAACAGTGGCAGCACCGACGTATCCACCAACAGCCATGTAACGGAAGAACAGCCAACCGGAGATCAAGCTTTCATTAGCCCTTCGTGGTGGCTGAGCAAAGACAAAACAAATGTTTGATTAGTTAAAGGTAGCAGCTCCAACGGTGGCAGCACCGACGTATCCACCAACAGCCATGTAACGGAAGAACAACCAACCGGAGATCAAGCTTTCATTAGCCCTACGTGGTGGCTGAAGAAAGACAAAACCAATGTTTACTTTGCTTTAGAAAAGTACAGTTTTTCAAGCTTAAGGCTTAATGCAAAGTGTTTTAGCATACTTTGTTCATGATGTCCATATCAGGTGGGTTGAAACCGAGGGCAGTGGCTGGGAAACCGTCAGTGACCAAGTTGACCCAGAGAAGTTGTACGGGAATAAGAGCTTCAGGGAGACCCAGGGCAGCGGTCAAGAAAATGGAGACGACCTCACCAATGTTGGAAGAAATGAGGTATCGGATGAATTGCTTCATGTTGTTGTAAATGGCACGACCCTCCTCAACGGCAGCGACAATGGTGCTGAAGTTGTCGTCAGCCAACACCATCTCAGCGGCGGATTTGGCGACAGCAGTTCCAGAACCCATAGCAATACCGATTTCAGCCTAGACAACAAGATTGATATTATAATTGGTATCCTTGTTGAATATTAACATATAAATTAAAACTTGTCATGTGTTCCAACCTTTTTCAAGGCAGGGGCGTCGTTGACACCATCACCGGTCATAGCAGAGATCTCATTCATGGATTGCAAATATTCAACAATCTTGGACTTGTGGGATGGCTCGACTCGGGAGAACAATCGGGATCTAGCACAGGCAGCTCGTTGTTCGGAGATTGGGAGGTCATCGAATTCACGACCAGAGTAGGACATTCCAGTGGTATCTTCATCCTCACCAAAGACACCAATACGTCTGCAGATGGCCTCAGCAGTGGACTAATACAACAAAACAAAATTTTTTTGTTAATTTTAAAGCTTATCTAATCTAATTATACTTGTGTGAAATATATTTTATACGAGCATTTTGCATACCTTGTTATCACCAGTGATGACAATGACACGAATACCAGCTTGACGGCAACGAACAATGGAGTCAAAGACTTCCTTACGTGGGGGATCCAACATGCCGACAATACCAACAAAGGTCATGTTGACTTCATATTGGTAGAACTTGGTGGAATCAGCGATATCCATATCTTCTGGCTTCATTGGGGAGTCGATGGTGGCAAGAGCCAAGCAACGGAGAGTGTCACGTCCAGTACCATATCCACGGGTGATTTCCAAGATCCTGTTCATGATTTGTGAGGTCATTGGCACCTTCTGAGTTCCTACACGGACGTGAGTGCAACGGTCCAACACACCTTCTGGGGCACCCTTGATGAACATCTTTGGTCCATTTCCGAGACGACTTGGCTTAAGTGGAACACAATAGCTGGACATTGACTTCCTGTCACGAGAGAATTCCAGGGTGAATTCCTAAAAAATAACCATTGGTCATCATATTCATGTAATTAAGCATGTTAAGATCGTATAACAATACTTTACAGCTATTTTTTTGTAAAGTTACCTTTTTCCATTTGGTTTCCATATCTTGTTTGACAACAATAGCGGCACCACGTCGGTCCAAGCCAGTCTTTGACAAGCCGTAGGGATTCATCTTCTCAGCCAATACAATCAAGGCGGTTTCAGTGGCCTCACCGACCTTCTCGAAAGCCTGCTTGAATTCGTTAAAGTCAATAGCAGAGTCGTTGCACATGATGCAAATGGTTGCAATTTCCTGCAGAGCCTCATAATCGCCAGTCTTGATCTTTTGTCCTCGTTGGAAGACTTCACCGATTGGCTCGTAGGTGGATCCAGTGATTTCGAATTCGTGAACGGAGATATCGCTGCCCTCAATCTTGTCGAAAACGAACATCCTGCTAACGGACATTTGGTTGGTGGTCAGTGTGCCAGTCTTGTCGGAGCAGATGACAGAAGTGCAACCCAAGGTTTCTACTGAAGGGAGAGATCGGACAATGGCGTTCTTGGCAGCCATACGACGGGTACCCAAGGCAAGACAAGTGGTGATGACGGCAGGCAAACCTTCTGGAATGGCAGCTACGGCCAAAGCAACGGCAATCTTGAAATAATAGATGGCTCCCTTGATCCATGAGCCACCGTGAGCGGGGTCGTTGAAATGTCCAATATTGATGGCCCAGACAGCAACGCAAATGATGGAAATGACCTATGGAAAAAAGGGAAAATAAATAACTTGTAAATTAAAACCCAAGAAAGCATTAAAAATGTAAATATTTGGTTATTTCAAAATTTCCAAAAATCTAATATTTTGACTGTTTACCTTGGACAATTGTTCACCAAATTCGTCAAGTTTCTGTTGAAGGGGAGTCTTGATCTCTTCGGTCTCACTCATCTCAGTTCGGATCTTACCAATGGCAGTATTAAAGTCCAGTTCCAATCACAACACCACGAGCCTTACCAGCAGCGACATTTGTACCACTGAACAGAATGTTTTTCTTGTCTTGGTTGACAGCCCTGGGGTCAGGGACTGGCTCATTGTGCTTAATTACGGAGACAGACTCTCCAGTCAGGATAGACTGATCGATACGCAGGGTAGTAGACAAAATCTTGACGATACGGATATCAGCGGGAATCTTGTCACCAACTGAGACCTCAACAAGATCACCAGGCACAATCTCACGGGCACGGACCTTCTGCACACCAGCCTTATCTCCACGGACGACCTTGCCCATTTCAGGTTCGTACTCTTTCAAGGCTTCAATAGCACTCTCGGCATTCCTCTCCTACAGACGACAAAACGGATATAGATCCCACATGCTCTCCAAATCACATTTTTACTATTTTTAACGGCACATTTATGTAAATCGAATTCTTACCTGCCAAACACCGACAATAGCATTGGCAATAAGAATGAGCAAAATAACAAAGGGTTCAACGAAAGCGGTGATTCCTTCAGCCTCATCGTCGTGGTCTTCAAAACAGGCTAAAGCCTAGGTTCCAAAAAATATACATCATTATTATTATTATTATGCATTGGGATCTCCAAAAGAAATTGCAATATTATATCGAATAAAAAAAATATTGGTAATGAAACTTACGAAGGAAATAATCGCAGCAAGAAGCAGAATTTTGACTAACAGATCATCGAATTGTTCTAAAATGAGCAAAATAACAAAGGGTTCAACGAAAGCGGTGATTCCTTCAGCCTCATCGTCGTGGTCTTCAAAACAGGCTAAAGCCTATGTTCCAAAAAACATACATTATTATTATTGCACATTGTTATTCTACAAATTGCATTATTTCATCGAATAAATAAAAAAAATATTGGTAATGAAACTTACGAAGGAAATAATCGCAGCAAGAAGCAGAATTTTGACTAACAGATCATCGAATTGTTCTAAAACCAACTGCCATAATGTCTTGCCCTCTTCAGCGGGAAGTTCTAGATGACACGAAAAAGGAGGAAAAAGTTATTAAATTTGGAGGCAACATATTATTACACGGGAACATTATTATCATCAAGCAGCCACTGCTGCTGGTGTCCAAAAAGCACCTGCGAACACAGACTGCCACTGCAATTTCCAATAGAATCAATGCTCACGGCTTACCATTAGGACCATATTTCTCCTGGTGCCTTTTCACTTGATCGGGGCTCAGTCCCCTCTCAGGATCTGTTCCGAAATGGCACGACTACCTCCTCCCATGTCTTCATGTGGCCGTCATCCATGGTGGCCACTTAATATAGCACTTTCTACGGAAAAAACTCTTTCGACCAACTTAAGGATAATGTCAGACAGAAACGTTTGAAACCCCTGTCTTGTTGATCCTCTCCAAAATTGGCAAGATCTGGAGAAGAACAAAAACAACAATTATATTAAAACTTTCAATCACAGTAATCCGATGATGATGATGATGATGAGACGGAGTATAACAGCACTTTGCCGTGCTTTCTTGGTACAAGCAGAAGAGAGAATAGCCAGTGGTAGTACGTGTACATTTATACCTTGTCTGTGTGTTAGCAGCCAACCAGCGGCGACCAGCAGGAGCAGCACAGGAATTTCATATTTTTTTGTACAAGTCATGTACACAACACAAGTCTCTATTTACAGCAGGCAAACTGAGGGAGACGAGAGACGACCACGACCGGCTATACCACCACCACCACTACTGCGTACACTGTGGAGGCATTCACATGACACGTACTACCACGACCACCCATACTCTGCTGCTCCTTCCACTACTACTATTTAAAATATAACCATGTGGGGAAAATCTCTATCAGAAACACAATTCGCATCCAATAAGTTTTGGCTCCTTTTTTAAGTGAACGGCACCTTGTGAAATACAGTGTATTTGGTGATGCCTCTCTGCCTTTTGCCACGACACAAAAGCTAGAGGTTTTTTGAAAAGATGAGGACACAGACACAAAACTGAGCAGAAAAGAACAAGAAGATATTTAAAAAGAGAACTTGCCATTCTTCATCTGTTTCAGCGTTTGTTTCAGTTTCAAGCTACCATAATTTGTAGTTTTTTTAGTAACACTGTGTGTGTAAATGTATGTGGAGCATTGTAAAAAAAGTGGAGCAGAGGTGAACAGATTTTTACAGTTTGCTACTTTTTTAGTAGCAGCAGCAGCCGGAGTAAAAAAATCGGATATTTAAATCGAGAGAGAAATGCATAATAATGTTTTGTGGAGCAAACTCAACAAAATAATGATGATGATACCAATCAAGTGCAACTGGTAGCTTGTCATATTCATATTCATAAGTTGTGGAGCCAAGGGATATGTGGACTTTATCCAGGCCAAAAGGAATTCAAAAAATATTTGTTTCTAGAATATCCCAACGACCTGGATATTGTTGTACAACAATGCTTACAACTGATGTTATCTAATTAACTACACATTGTTTTAAAATCTAGATTCTAGAAGTATTTACATTTGCATGCCATCAAATTAGCCAGGGCATGGGTTTGTACTCCTTTTCCTCGTTATTACCGGATATCAATTAGTAAATTAGCTTTTATTATTTTAAGTTTTGAAACATGAATGAAATGATATGCCAGCCTAAAATTCATTATTGTCGGTGGTGCTAGGTCACGGCGATAGAAAAGAAAAGAATTGAGGTATCAATTCCCTAAAGATCCATATTCCATATTATACAGCAAATTGGAACTGGGTGGGGTAATGGGAGAAATGTTGAGGTAGCAAAGGGATAAATTTTACGCCAGTGACGACAACAGCTTTACATGCTGTTTAAAATAACAGATTTTTTTCACCTTGCTTGTCCACCATAAAATTAATACGAGAATATCCTTATAATGGTCGAATCTTTTGGCAGTGCATAACAGCAGCAGTGCTACCACACATGCAATAACATAATAAATATTATATTATCCATGCTCACCAATTTATCATAAATAGTTTTTTAGCATTTGCGCAGGTACAACAGGAGCAGTAAATTATTATTGCCTGCCTCAACAGTTTAGCTGTTGTAAAGCCTGCCTTTATGCACAAAGTTTTGCACATGTACTAGTAGAAATGATAATAATGATAATAATTAGGATTCTACTTGCTGCGTAATGCAATGCAATAGTTAGAAGGGCCCTCCAATGTCATTGTCATCTTTCTTTTTTAAATTTATCACATAATCATTTTATTTGCTCACATCTTTTCCCCTCTTTTACCATCAACGCCATATAAAAAGAAGCTGATTGAATCGCATAAAAAACCACATCTTTTTTTCGTTGTTACCGACAACTTTGATACCCCCACCACCACCATCACCATCACCGTCATCAAGCAAGATTTATAACCTGACCATAACAATATTTGTCCACATGTCATCATATCTCCTCAACATTTTAATCCCAAATCCAATTTTCTCCTCCTAGGACAATTTTTTTGCCAACTACGTATTAATGAATTACGCTGCAACTTTTTACACAAGTTACACAACACCAAAAAAAGGAATACAATGAACCAACACGTCTTTTTAAGCTTTTGCCTGTCACACAGAGAGAGCTACTACCAAGAACGATACACAAGTTACACAACACCAAAAAGGAATACAATGAACCAACACGTCTTTTTAAGCTTTTGCCTGTCACACAGAGAGAGCTACTACCAAGAACGTGGAATCCTCCGTAAAATTAAAATATCTACTTGCGAAAAAAAAACGCTAGTAGTATTATCCATTCCATTCATCACCACCAC
The DNA here is from genome assembly GCA_036850745.1 of Homidia socia. Lineage (NCBI taxonomy): Eukaryota > Metazoa > Arthropoda > Collembola > Entomobryomorpha > Entomobryidae > Homidia > Homidia socia. The sequence continues at coordinate 10,924 of JAANSP010003068.1, forward strand.
ACACACTTTTTATAATAATTCCATTATATTTACGTATAGTATGCTGATGATGATGATGCTAATGATGGCCATGGAATAGTATGAAAATCATTGTAGGTATTATTTTACCGATCTATTATCAAAGTTATGCTCTGAATGAGCTTTAACTTTGCTGGTGGCTCTGCTTTTTTTCCTTATATTATCATGTTGGTCTTTTTTAGTGCTGCTGCTCCGTAACTGCAAATACTTATCCATCCATTCATCCATGCATGCCTTCCATAATATCATCACCCTCAGCTCTGTGTACAGAGAATTGCACTTAATATACGTGGACCAGCGAACAAGACCAAGAAAATGATGACGATGATGATGATCATGGCAATGATGCTAAGTACAGTGGTTACTGGTTACATTATAATATTTTATTGTAGCCGTAGAAGCAGCAGTAGAAAAACTTCTTGCAATAATAAAATAAAACCAATCATGGCACTACTCGTACTCGTATAATAATATATGGGTTTTGTGGTTGCTTACTGCTACTAACATAAGCTATCATTATTGTTGTTAGTAGTATTATTGGTATAGCACTGGCCGTGTGTTTGCATTTTGCAAACGTGTCCAAACGAAAACTCAAACTCATCATCATGATCGTCATTGAATGACGTTGTTGCTGTTTCATGATGATGATGATATGGGCCAGCGGCCTTTGAAACAAGACGGCAAAGTAATAATCATATCATCATAATCGTAAATTGGTAAAGTACACGAATAAAACGCACAGGGAGAAGAATTGCAAAGGAAAGGTATCAAATGCAAAAAATATATAAAGATTCTCTTCTTTTCATTAGATAACTTGCATTTGATAACTGAGCATCAGTGCAACATTTTGACCATGATGATGATGATGATAATGGGAACGAGCGTAAATGCTACTTCTTGGAA
>JAANSP010003069.1:0-11844 GCA_036850745.1 Homidia socia
CCAATCAAAAGAATGAAAATGTATTGTTATTTCAATTCCCAGACAGAATCATTTAAATTGTCAAAAAAATGTTCGTGCTCGTTCACGACACGAGCACAAAAGGACAAGGGAAAATGAATTTCATGAATGGGTTTATGATGATGAAGTATAGTTTTAAATCTCCACTTGAAGAAATCTGTAACTAAACAATAGGATACCAAGTTTTTTTTAAATAAAAGAAGCTTACTTCTACTTCTCATGTACGCATCCTGATCCCGAGTATTTTGTTCATCTCTCCCCGGTCCATTTCCAAAGAAGCCATTAGGAATCTTCATTTTTTATTGTAGACCGACACGTCACTCACTAACGTTGAAATGATTACGAATTTCTTTTTGATTTAATGATAGAAGATTGTTTTTTCAATAGAAAAGTATATCTGTTTATTTCCACTTTTTATCCCAAACACTGACATTATTTAATACTGTATAGGTATTCAAAGATTTTTAAACTGCATATTTTCTGCAATTTTATCCATATTCACATTTTGTCTATTATAGAGGCTTTGTGCTTTTAATTTTAATTCTCCTCCCTCCACTCATGACCTTAACTAGAAAAATGTGCTTTGATGCCCGTGTTTAGTCGACTTGACCATGGCGTAAACTAAAACAAAAAACGAAGTAAAGCTGAAAAGATAAAGAAATGAGAAGCAGCAATTTTACTGAAAATATATAAGCTGGCCAAAACGTAGAGTGAGAGTCACTCCATTTTTTTGTCGATGCTATATTTTTTATTATATCGATTTTTATTTTCCCGATGCTAGAAACAATAATTTTTTGACAAGCAACAGTAAAAATTTGAACAGTTAGAGCAAGATACAAGCAGAATAAATTATTCACATGGTAGAAAAATTTCCTTGTAGCAAAATACCACGTTTTATCATTTATGACCAGTACGTGCAGCGCCGCTAATTTTCGCTACAGTCATCGTAAAATAGTCATGAAGGGTTCCTTCCCAAGTTAAGTTTCAATTACTGCCCACACTCGGAATATTCTGTTAACTTGCCATTTTCCTAACTCTATGAGGAAAAAATTAAAAGAACAGCTTTTGTTCCAAATAATGCTATGAACTTTGATGTTCTAAGCAAGGTACATTAGCCCCCGTATAAACGAGTCCGAGTCGCCTTCTTCGTCAAGAAAGCTCATTAATTTTGCAATGAAAATATTTCCTGTCCTGTGCCATATCTGTAATGCGTTATGAAAGGTGAGCTACTAGCATCGAATATTAAAGATATATTGGACAAGTTTCAACTTTCGTTATTACATGTATAGTCATGTCATAAATCGAATCGATTGATCGATCCAGAAAAATGGGAAGTGAAGAAAAACAAAAATACTGTCCTTTCTTTTTCTCTTATGTCAAAGGCTAAACAAAGTAGACAAATAAAATAACATGTCGCTAGAAATGTGAGTTTATTTTTGGTTTTGTTGTTGAGAATCAAAAAAGTCTTGCCGGAAAATAATATTGTTTTGCGTCGTACGTCAATGTATCTCTTACTCTTGAGTTTAAAAACAAGCTCTAGTACAAAAATGCATGTGATTGAGATTGAGAGTAAAATAGTCAGCAATTTTATTTCTGACCAAATACTGTCTTGAAAACTTAGTAACGTTTTGTGTGCGAAGCCATTTTCTCTTTGAAAAACATTTTTCTTTATTTATCTGAAGTTTTTACTGGCACAGATAAATGCATACAACAAAAAAGAACTCAGTGACTAAACACTCTGGCTATATACCTTGACGGAACAAAGAGAGGATGCTGATGTCAAAAATTGATGATAAACGATTTTTTGCGTAAATTAACAATTCCGAGTGAAATAGGCAAAAAACCCAATTCAATGTTTGTGCAAGAAATAATCAACTAAACCAAGAACTAAGCATAGGCAGTGTAAATATTATTGCGTTTTATGTTTCAATAGAGGGAGAAAGTGAAAAAACACTTAAAGTATTTTTCCAATCTCCGAAAATCTATTGTATTATATTTTTTGTAAACAACAAACAACAACTTTTGTTTCCTTATTTAGTTCTTTTTTATGCAATAAAACATATAATTATAAGCATGTGTCTATTATCCATTACATCTGCCTGCATTGCACACGGGCATCGTACTTTTGGTAAAAATGTATTCTATGTAAATCTGCTTATTATTCCAAAACTACATTCATGGATACGATGTATGATTTTTTATTATTTTTTGTGTCATCGTTATATATTTTTTGTTTTGGCAGCAGAAAGGCATGAAATCTCTTTGACGAGTTCAAGGTCTCAAAAAGCCAAATGCTACGAAACGCAACATGTTTGGTTGAAAGTGTGTGTGAAAATTCTTAAATAAAATGACATACCTATCTTAAACATATTTGTTCAAAACAAAAACAGTAATATTTTTAATCGTTTATTTGCATGGTTTGCTACCTTAAACAACACGATATGTGGACGCATTATGAAGAGGAAAAAGAGAAGTCTTCCTGATAGGAACGCACAAAATTTGAAGATGTTTACTGATTTCATCTAGGTAAATACATGCATTGGGTAAAGCCAGGAATCAAGTGGATCAAATTTTAAAGAAAAATGAAGATTTTGACTGAAATGAAACGAATTTTTTCTTCTATAATTTTAGGTACGGCTGTACCGAATAGTTAATGTAGACACATTGGGGCAATATGAATCGTTTCCTGAAATTTCAGATAAATCAGTTTATTACAAGGATAAAATGGGGATGAGAGTCACATCATGAAACCAATGATTAGCTAAATTGGTAAACTCCAACTCTACGGAAGGCTCGGCTCGATTTAAAAAACTTCTCAGAACGCCTACCTACTTTTAATTAATTTCAAACTAGGTTTACAGGTTTATATTGATAGATCACATTGGCCATATATATTATAAAAAGAATATTGGTAAATGATCTTAAATTATACCCTCTTCAATAATTAAGGAGTGGCTCAGTGGATGTTCCCATTGACTTGACATATGCATCTATGTGCACATGTGTTAAGGGAGTTGTTTCTAGGTCAGAGGTCATATTGTGTTCATTTGTCTTCTATAGCTTTAGCTAGTTATTTATAAATTGGACATTTAGGGGAAAGGATATGCAGTGGTCATCATGGGTTATCTTGCTTCCATCTACACGTCCACGGTTTACAGTATATTCACTGAAAGACTATAATTAATGTGACATTATGATGACTCATTTCACATTATTTTTATGCTGGTTTATTTTAAAAGTTGAAAGTTGAAATATCTAGCCATGCATGTAAAATGAACATTTTATAAATATATGTAAACCGACGTAAATGCTGACGTTTAAAAGTATACATATAATTCATAAATTTTAATAAATAAATAGGTAATTAAATATTTTTTTCCTCAAAAATCGTTTGAAACAACCTTATTGAATAAAGTTGATTACGTTTCAATGACTTGATCTCTCTGGCATGTCTTTCATGAGTCATGCATGATATTATGATTCCTTGATTTACGACATAAATAACCGAACCGGCCGAGGGGATAAAAAAACTGTTTAATCAGATTACAACATGAGAAAAATTTAAATGGTCAAAGGTCCCTAATCAATCAGCGGTCCAATTCATGTTGTGGTACATTCGGCTTATTAAAAAAACAAACTTTACGTATCAATAATGTTGTTTTATTACCACATTTATATTGTTTAATACAGGAAAAAACTTGCTTATTTTTAAAAAATGGAAAATGTTTTAGACCATTTTTGACAAAAAAAGTTTATTGACTATCTAGATTTCGACCACAACTACTGTTGTCTTCTTGAGGACAAACTAATATAATAAATACATTTATTATCCCAATTCGCATTTTTTATTAGGAGTTTTAAAATATTACCTCATAGCATAATTTATCACAGAGTTATAAGCTTTTAGTGACGTTTGGCTTATTTTTCATGAGATAACTTGTAATTGTTTTTACCTTCCATAGACATGTTCCCTTTTTCTTCTTTCCTCAAATAACATCAGCAAATAAATATTATGATCCCATCGCATCGTTTTCATTTCTTCTCTTCATACCCTTAATCTAGTGACCGATCAACAGTGAATCAGTCACTTGTCTTACGCTTACCTGTTGCATTGAAGACAATTTTTGAGAACTTGGATTTTCTTATGCTGCAATGTACGAAATTGGAATTATACCTTGTATGGACTGGAGTAAAATAGTAAAAAACTAGTTTAACCATTTGTATTTGCAAAAGTTTAAAATTATAGTGTTAATGTTTTTTCCTTGTGCTTGTCTTAATGCAGTTCAATTAAAATCATGTATATCAAGTATAACATATCAATCATTGAGGTGGGTCGTGATGAAATTAACATTGTTTATTTCTTTTCTTATTCTTGTACTGTAGCGATATATAGGGAGGGAGTAACTATTTTACAATATTGGCAACTATTTTTTTAATTCAAAAGACCAGACCGAAAATATGAGAGAGAAACAACCACTGAAAAACAATTTCAATGATAAGAATAGGTATAGGTCTTCCTTGTCAAAAACAGTTTTTTATTTCTTTTCCCTTCGGGTTGGATAACCAAAATTGGGTTGCATAAAAGTTCTAGAATCGCAAATACGCGCCTATTTCAGCGGAAAATTACATAAATTCATGAATATATAATTATGCATGTCCCCAGTGTTGTGTCGGGCGTGAATTCAAAAATAAAACAGTAAATTTGCTAATGTGGTTAGGATTTTGTAGAAATATTTTGAGATTCAAATTGCAGCCAAAATAGAATATATATATGTATATATAAATGTGTACATACATCGTATCATACGGGTATAAACTGCGTTTTAAACTTTTTTATCTGGAAAAAACAAGTTTTTCGGCAAGTGTTTTTGGTGGCACCAAAGTCAAGTATTACAACAACCAATGCAAAGTTACTGCTTTTATATGTTGTGGTTTTCTCTATTACTATAATTAGAATGTCACTCCGATGGCTCCGTGAGGAAAAAACAAGTTTTTCGGCAAGTGTTTCTGGTGGCATCAAAGTCAAGTATTAAAACAACCAATGCAAAGTTACTGCTTTTATATGTTGTGGTTTTCTCTATTACTATAATTAGAATGTCATTTTAGTTACCTCCGATGGCTCCGTGACCGGACTGGAATAAAATATTTTTTCCAAGGATGTTTATCGTATCATATATATATTGTCTCTCATAGTAGAATTTGAAAGAAATAAGTCCCTCGTAAAAACTTACATTCAAAAGATAAAGTGCAAGACAGGGTCATACCCATCATATACATGAAGAATCTGATCAGACGTTTTTGCACAACTTTGTTCCAAACAACGACTTGGACTGCGAGTACATCACAAATTGATGACTTGATGCTACCCGTTCTTTTATGTTTAGTTGTTTGAGCTTTGCATCTGCTCATGTTCTTGTTTAAAAAATGAAGTAAAATCTTCACTACCCGAATCGGGAGATATGTATAAGACCATATAATATTACAAACTAAAGCCAATAAAAAATATTTATGTTTCTATGAATAATGTGCACACTGACTGACAATATGAAATGCCATGAGCCATGGGGTCGGACTTGGGCTTAGCAGCATCAATCAACCTGGCTAGATGTATAAAAATTGTACTGGGGTAGGTTGGCGTCACGTATACAGCTTATGTAAAATTCTTCTCAGGTGAAGGTTTGGTTGGCGTAACATAAATATTTATCAATTTCTATCAAAAAAAATTTCACCCATGGATGAGGAGCTTACTACGAGTTGAGAACGAACAAGACAGTCTGTATAGTACAGGAGATTGTTAACGATGGAAAGTTCATGCTGTATAAGCAATGTTTGTGTCAATTGTATTATGTATACCTGTATATTGTATGATGGAGAATGAAGCAGAATAAAGGGAAACCTGATCAAATGCAAACAACGCAATTTACTACCTTTACTACTTATAACATTATACACAAGGTGTTGCTCTTATTCTTCAATAAAACCCTCATTCCAAATCAGAAAAAGGAAGGTCAACTTGTTTCTCAAATTTTTAACAATTGTCCACTTGACCAACTCCATTTTACGTCAATTTGCAAATTGGAAACGAAATATTTCGCAGTTTGTAAAAAGTGGGGAAATGATAAACGATACCTATAGATTATTCTGATGATAATGATGCCCTTCCCATTTGGTAGTGGCATGATGTTTCTGAATTTGCTTGACATAATATTTTTTTTAATTAAGCAATTTGTTAGTCAATTATTCCAGCCTTGTTCAATGTAATAACGCGTGTCAAATAAAAGTACGCACGTTGAATTTCATTATTAAATAATTTTTTAAATGTGGAAATATTATGCAGTTTAACTGCGAGCAGTTCAAGGCTATAATTCAAAATCAAAACCTGTGTAAGGAATGACAATTGACAATAGGGCATAAAAAATCGGATGTATAATAACGATGGTCTTCTGCCTAAACTGTCTGTACAGCTATTTTTACAAATAACTTTTTTAAGGAAATAAAAAATCGGATGTATAATAACGATGGTCTTCTGCCTAAACTGTCTGTACAGCTATTTTTACAAATAACTTTTTAAGGAAAAGGTAAATATGATTTTTTTAAATTGTACAGCTTGTCCGAAAGGCTTTCCATTGACAGCGTTTCTTGAGTAAACTTGTCAATGCAAAATTTAGTCTCAAACGCAAAATATACAGCTTTAGCAGAGACAAAATGGGGAAAAGGCACAGAAGTCTTCAGAAGCATAACATCAATATTTCCTGAATTTCATCAGTGAACCTAAGTTGCTAAATTTATTAAGCAAGCTCAATAGAAGTTTNTTTCATCAGTGAACCTAAGTTGCTAAATTTATTAAGCAAGCTCAATAGAAGTTTTCTATAAAATTAAGTGTTACGAACACAACCAAGGCATGTCCATAAAATTCTTTTAACAGTTTTTGTAGCTAGAAATTTTTAACATTGGAGTGCAACGACTCGTGGGTATTACGAGTTTCTTATTGCAAAGTACAAAAACGATTCTGTAGGAATTTCAAGGCTCAAGTTGGGGTAAATCCTAAAAGCAGGGATGCTGTAGTAGAACCATCTCTTTGAAATCTCCATAATATCGTTTTCGCGTTTTGTAGAAAATAAAAAGCCGTTTAAGATAGTTCATCTCTCGCCATTTTCGAAAATTTCCCATCTACCTGTTGATGATGCTTAAAACTACCTTATAGTGACGACTACTACTGCTCAGTAGTTAATTCAGCAGAACGGAATTTCAAGGTTCAAGTTGGGGTAAAACCTAAAAGCAGGGATGCTGTAATAGTGTAGTACAACCATCTCTTTGAAATCTCCATAATATCGTTTTCGCGTTTTGTAGAAAATGAAAAGCCCGTTTAAAACAGTTCATCTCTCGCCATTTTTTCGAAAATTTCCCAACTACCTGTTGATGATGCTTAAAACTACCTTATAGTGACGACTACTACTACGTTCAGTAGTTAATTCAGCAGAACTGCCTATGCACCAATTTATTTCCTACAAGCTTCCAGAGTGCGCCATTCTGTTGCCATTATGTCATTAAGCATCTATATGCATTTTCAACCCAATTTACAATCTCCATAATATCGTTTTCGCGTTTTGTAGAAAATGAAAAGCCCGTTTAAGACAGTTCATCTCTCGCCATTTTCGAAAATTTCCCATCTACCTGTTGATGATGCTTAATTGCTTAAAACTACCTTATAGTGACGACTACTACTGCTCAGTAGTAAATTCAGCAGAACTGCCTATGCACCACTTTATTTCCTACAAGCTTCCAGAGTGCGCCATTCTGTTGCCACATTAAGCATCTATGCATTTTCAACCCAATTTACGATCCAATCAGAGTAAAAGCAAATAAGCCTGTATGGGTATACATGAGAACGAGTATTCAACTTTTTTATCTTTGCTACTTAATATAATCTGAATCATTTACGATTTCTTAATGATTCTAGCTACTACATTTTACACTGGTAAGTGATGATACTGATGATGATAAGTTTGCTTGTGCGTCTTCGCTGTAATGAATTTAATTGATCAACCAAAAAGATCAAAGTGACCTTTTAATCTTATCATCATGTATGTTATATTACATTCCTTTCAAATCCCAAAGCAAGTGGTCCACGGGTCTAGAGCAATAAGTCATCGTTATGAAGTAGGTATCTACTATACATAATATGTATAATCTTTTCAGTCATTCTGCAATCAAAGGTACAGACAAGGAATCACCAGATGCAGATTCTGGAGGAAAAAAATTAAAAAGTAGCTCCAACAAAAAATTTTGACTAGACCGACGGGATACAATGCATTTACATACAGAGAAAAAAATAAATGATACTGATGATGATAAGTTTGCTTGTGCGTCTTCGCTGTAATGAATTTAATTGATCAACCAAAAAGATAAAAGTGACCTTTCAATCTTATCATCATGTATGTTATATTGCATTCATTTCGAATCCCAAAGAAAGTGGTCCACGGGTCTAGAGCAATAAGTCATCTTTATGAAGTAGGTACACTACTGATATACATAATATGTATAATCTTTTCAGTCATTCTACAATCAAAGGTACAGACAAGGAATCGCCAGATGCAGATTCTGGAGGAAAAAAATTAAAAAGTAGCTCCAACAAAAAATTTTGACTAGACCGACGGGATACAATGCATTTACATACAGAGAAAAAAATACAAAAATATTCACGCTGAATGAAAAGGGCAAAGCTTTGAACAACATGAAACAAAACTTCACCAAAGACAGTTAACCTTGGATCAGATACGAAGATATATTATAGGTACATAAGAAGGAATGCAAGACACACGAGCGTCCTTTTTTGCTGTGAAACTCTGGTCATTGGCTTTTCTTCATTTATATTTTTGCTTTTACAGCCCTAATGAAATGCTATAATAATATCTAGCTTTCTTTCTCATTTCAAAAAATTCTCTTGTTGAACAAATCAGTCCTAAATACAAGCAAACTGTCTAACTCCTTACTGTTCAATGTTTCCCATAATTATAAAATGATAATATGAAGCTTGTAGAATGGTGCCTAGAGCAAAATATATTAGTTATATTGCTTTCAATACTGCCACCAAAGGGTTGATATAATCTTTGATATAAGCTTGCGCTACTCAACATTTAGGAATCAGAATTCAAACAATAATACATTGTACATTTTTGCGACTAGTTCGTACATTCGAATTGCAAAGACTTTGTGTGCTAGTAAATACGTATAATACACTGCCATTTGTGGTAGGGTTTTTCGACCTCGCAGAAAATTTAAGCCCCTGAAATTTGTGTGAAAGAAAACTTTGTTCTTTCACTTCGTTTACTATTTTTAAGGTTGGGATGTTTTGTCCTTGCAAATAATAATACTGAGTAGTGATCTAACCTAAGGGAAAGGAAAACTACTTCCTTATGGAACGGGGTACTTTAATAAGTACTTGCCTTATAGGTTACTGACTTGGTTGAAATGTCCATGAAGTTATTTTCTGTAAACGCCAAGAATTATCCTTCAGAGTCTCAAGGTATAAAAAGGGTTCATGTGTCGACATTGAACTTGAAAATCGTTGATATGCACGTACGTACCTATAAGCACTAAATTATAAAAAAATCCCCTGCTTTCTTCCTGACATGAACATTGTCATACTATGCCTGTTTGTTGAAGAACTGTTATTGGAATTTACCGCAAGGTTTATTCCCGTCTGCCATACACAAAGAAAACTGAGTACGTACCTATAAGCACTAAATTACAAAAAAAATCCCCTGCTTTCTTCCTGACATGAACATTGTCATACTATGCCTGTTTGTTGAAGAACTGTTATTGGAATTTACCGCAAGGTTTATTCCCGTCTGCCATGCACAAAGAAAACTGGGCATGAACAGACAATAATGAGCAGAGATAGAACATAATTGAACTTGTAACAGTATTTGTAGGCATCACTTATTCACACGTGTAGATGATGAATTGGACATTTAATGCTATGTGCCTACCTGTTATAGCAAAAAACATGCACTCTCAATTAGAAAACATGATTCTTTGTATATACTTGCTACGCAAGTGAAAAAAATAACAATTTTGATACATGGGTATACAGGTGTTGTTACATCTATTACAATTACTTATCTCACTAATTTAATCATTGTTACTACTGATTCCTCGTGTATTCTGGACAGTTTACTCACACCACGTTTAGCAACTTTCATACATATATGCATAATTTTTATCATAGTATGCACGTTTCGATTTTTAGGTTTCTACAGAAAACTTTACTATATTCAGTATGCATGTATGTACATGTCCACAGACTATACTTTGAATAATTCAATTTTTTATTTATTCCACAGAGAATAAGTAAGTGCGAGTAATTCATCGTATTGCTTCTTCATTTTTCTATTAGATTAGCATTTTTCTGGAACTTTTACATAAGCAATGCTCACGTATTCGACAATCTAATAAAAACGGGTATTTGAATACTGGATCTTCGAATATCGGCTATTTTGTTCTTCTGAATTCTGCATAATATTATTGATTCTGCTTTTTTTGTTCTTTCTTAATAAAGAGGCAGTCTTCACTTACTGCGTGCACATTTTTTCTAATAAAGTACACGGTACAAGTAGTGTACCTATATGCCTCTCCTTAAAAAAGTTCTTGTATCTTGATAGCTGTCTGATTTAAAAAAAAATTTTCCAACCAGTCTTCAAAGCTGATCGTATAGAAAAGAAGTGAAGTTTCGAGAAATGCACGACGACACGTTGACACCAAGGTGGCGATAACACAACGTTGCACCCGCTGTGCAACACAAAATATTTTTATTCACAATGTATCCATCTACACGATGATGATGATATCACTTTCAACTAACCCAGTATATAATGGCAAAAACGCTTTTGTAAATAAGCAGAGCCATAGCTATTAATAAAATGACAATTTAATATTATTGGAATATTTGGAAACATTAAGTTATTATAGAGCCTCAGCTTTTGTGACAGAGTGTGACAGAGTCCCTTGACTTCAGCATGGGTATCCTCATAATAGGCAGCTCATCGTAGTTAAAAATAAGGAAAGTGTACGTAGCAAAAACCCAAAGATCTTTTCTGTCAACTTGGAATTTTGCCATTTTAGACAAATGTCAACTGGTCCGGGCCTACGTGACCCATGAGACATATGCTTTTGCATCAATGCCCTCGTATCATACCTGCAGTTGTTGTTCTTCTGCAAGGAGGTAAAAGCACGTCATGTTATTGTCTGTTTGCCTGCTTACACAAAGGCTAATTTTCATATAAATGGTTCAAGTCTATCTCTACGTTGAGCTTGGACTTGAGCAAGTCAACTTTGTTTAAAAAATAGCTTTGTTCTACGTAACTTTCAACGCAAATAAATCTAGCACAGAATATATTTGCACAAACACCAAATGTATTTACCTACATTCATGGTTATTATTATAAATTATACGACAGATGAACACTACGTGACATGCTTCCGTAAAAAATTACTGTCACAAGTATACTCTTACACTTCATTAATCAATATATTTTTAAAACGACCGTTTCTTTATTAAAGACAAGTTTTGTTCATGGGAAAGTTTTGAGCTATACATCGTTATCGCTAGTTTTTAAAATAGTTAATGTGCAACCTAGCTGTGCATCCCAATAGGTATTGTGGATGACTGTGCTATTTAAGTCATTCAATAACAGTTTTACAAAAATGGCTGAAAGCAGAACACGAGAAACGCATAACATGTTAGAACAAAGGTCAGAGCCCATGCACGCGCTTCTCAAACAGTTCATCCTACATTTTTAACACATAATTAAGTGTCTAATTAAA